>ML251962.1:0-30695 GCA_005239495.1 Nicotiana undulata
AGGCAAATTAAAGACTCTAACACGATGAACCTGGTTCATCAGACTGACAAGGTACGTGCTCATTGCTATACACTTATTGAAATAATTATAGTCACATATGAGCAGGACTCTATCTATATTTGGTTCATTTCAAATTATTAGTACTTATCCCAAATTGAACCCGTTCCAAAGAGTCAAATCAAATCTTTATTAAGCCTAGATTTAGGGAGTCATAACCGTCTAATCTACTGACACTCCTACCGCGATTAGACTTCCACTTGACCAAGAATTACACTTGTTGTACATTTAATATCCACACCTTTAAAAAGCCATCATTACCTCTCCTTTTCAAAAGCATAACCGTCGAACCAAGTTCATCATTCCTCTCAACCAAACTGATCAACATTCTTCTCTCTCCAGATCTCACAAAAATGTCTTCCACACCACCCCATGCTTCATCTTCATCAACCACCCCTGATTACGGCGTCGGTCTTGAAGACACTGGCTCTAATTCTCCATCGATACAGAGCTCACAATCTCCATCCAGGTCTTCAACCCCTCAAAACTCTCCAGTTCCAGACCCCATTCTTGAACACACTCCTTCACCTCAAACAGTTCTAGCCGTTACACCAAGCCTCAATCCAGCCCCCAAAAAACGTAGAGTGAAAATGTTAGCCAGAAAAACTGTTGCATCTGGTCCTCTTGCCAGGAAATTGAATGAAAACCTTCAAGCCAGTCAGGACCAAGATTCTAAAAATTCAAGCGAGTCCTTCAAATCTGCAAATGAGGAAGAAGTAACTGGTTCATCTGGTTCTGAGAAGGCAAATCCTGAAGTTAGGGCTGAACCTGAAATAGTTGAAAACGGGTTTGTTTTGATTGGTTCTGTAGTGGATGTATAAGTACCGGATAGGAGAAGGAGAAAGAAAGAAATTGGGAGAGAGGGAGAAGGGAGTTCTGCAAGGGGAACTGAGAAGGAAGGTTCCACTCTAGCAATCTATGGCCCCGCTCCTATGGTTGTTAAGGAAGGAGTCAAGGACTTAGGGGGAAGCAACTCTGGGGAAACAACAGCAGGTCTGGAAAGTCTGCAACATGCACAGGATGAACCTGGTTCATCCATTGAAGAAACTTTGGCTGATCTGATGAAAATGTTGGGGGAATCCTACAAACCCAAGAAGAAATGAACCCCCAAACCCAAGAAAGCTGATACTCCAGTCCCATCCAAGAAGAGAAAGGCCTCTTCAACTGATGATTCTCCTGCCCCTAAGAGTCGTGCTACTAGAAGCACTGTTAGGAAAAGTGAAGAAGAAATGGAGAAAGCTCTGAGAGAGCAAGAAGAAGAAAGCTACCAAGGGTTAGGCAAAAGTTGGGGGGCCTGTTGAGGCAATTCGGTCGATGATGATGAGATGGACCTGGTCCATCAGGAGGAACAACCAACACAAGTTGAGGTTGAGACACCAAAGCCCAAGAAAGCCAAGGCTTCTTCCAAGAAGTCAACGTATGTGTCTGCCACACCCTCAATAGTTGCAAGAGGACCAGGTCTGAGTCAAAGAAAGTAAAAATTGTTGATGATACTGAATGGAGTGGAGAGGAAGTGGAAGTGTCCGGTGAGGAGACTGACAAACTCACAATGTTTGGGAAGCGTACTATTTTGAAAGGGAAGTTGTTTAGAGACCTTGAGGAGTCAGGAATTATTTTCTTGCTAGATACCTTAGATGTGCAAGGGTGGAAGGACATGGTCCTTCACCTTGAGGGAAAGCTGGCTAGGAATGAGCTGGTAGAGTTTATGGCCAACGCATCAGTCAAAGATAGAAGGGTATCTACAAAGGTTCAGGGAGTTGAGATTTCGTTTGATGCAAAGGAATTGGGGGAAATACTGCATATCCCTTCTGAGGGGTATGATGACTACACGAGGCAAATGTGGCCTAGTTTGGATGGTTTGACTTCAGCCCTTCAAATCACAAGGTCTTTCGGTGAGAATGAGCAAGAGCTGGAGCCTAGGGCAGTGTTTAAGAGTGAGATGAGGCCTCAACACAAACTGTTTTTTGAGTTTGTAATTAAATTTCTACTGCATAGGCAAGAGCGAAGGCACATTGCTAGCTACATGGATCTCACCCTAATGGAGTGCATGTACAGGGGTAAACAGATAAATTGGCCTTCCTTCATCATCTAGCTCTTGGACAGGGTTGTGAATGGAGCCAAGGCACATGTTATACCTTATGGGTTTATCCTAACTGTTGTGCTTGCTCACTACAAGGTACCAGTGAAGAAGGCTGAAATGGCAACTGCTAAGGACTACTTTGGGAAGAACATTATACTGACCTATGACTACATTGTGAATATTCCTGAGGATGAACCTGGTTCATCCAGGAAATTACCTGTTAATAGCAAGGTCAGGACGCTTGTACAGGAAGGTGAGGGCAAGGATGCGGAGATCCTTCATTTGAAAACTCGCCTTACAAAGGTTGAAGCTGAGCCGGATGCTCTCAAAGCTGATTCAGATAAGGAAAAGGAGAAGAATGAGGGTGTGTTGCAACAAATGCTCTCCCTTATTCAAGCCAAGAACACAACCTCTGCCCCTTCCCAGCCTTAAGTGTCCAGTGCCTCCAAAAAAATCCCTCTATGACCCAGTTTGGGATTGTCTAATTCTGTTCTGCTTTTGTCTTTTTTGCTCATGGTTGTGGCTGTCTTTATTTCTTTTTGTGTATGGTGCCTGATCAATATCCAATCAATCAATTTTGCTATTTTGTTATTGACGTTTTCTCAGTTTCTTAAATAGCTTACATTTTTTGGTTTCTTTTGATGATTAATTCATGCTTTGCACCTGTAGTTGCCTCAATGTCCATGAATAATTGTTAATATTCTGGTAAGTTTATCATTTTGTAACTTTTCGATGATGCCAAAAACGGGGAGATAGTGCTTTTCAAAGATTATTGTGATGTTTATAACCTAAATGCACCTGGTCTCTCTATGATAAATGCTTAATACTATAAAAAGTGTCTATGTTGGATTGAAGTATTTACAGGGTTAAGCACAGAGTTTGTCGTCATCAAAAAAGGGGAATTTGTTTAATCAAGTCACTGCATGGTTTTGAAGAATGACAAATGACAACACGGTTGAACCAGGTCCATTAGGGCAAACATAGTCAAACAAACCAGTTGGCACGAGAAGAGTCCATGCGCAGGAGATAAACATCATCTCTGAACAAAGAGGTTATCTCCTAAGAGAAAAGGTTGCAAATTGATAAAGAGATGGAATTCAAATTCAGGTAGGACAGAATCAAGATCAAGGAAGTTGAGATAAACACAAACTCTTCCACTAAGGAAGAGTTGCATTAGAACTAAACAACAACATCTCAACTACGGATTCTATAAATTGTTGAAGCATTCCTGCTGAAAGTTTTCACGCACAAACACTGAAGTGAAACAACAATTGAAAGCAAAATTACCAAAGCAATTTTGCAAGCAGTTCATGTGAAGAATCCTTGTGCAGCTCAAAAGCTACTTGAACCAGCTCGAAGAACCAGTTCCATCTGTTGTCTTTTGAGTCTAGTTTTTTTTAGTAGGTGATTACATATTGTATCTTTCAGCTTTATCTAGAAGTAATTGTATTAGGTACACAATTCAAGTTAGAGTTAACTTGAAGTTTGTCGCAATTAGCTAGAGGCTAGTTTGCCACAAAGGGATTAGAGTTAGTCCTTAGGTTTACAAAAGAGTTTACTTTGTAAATGTTGTTTGGCTCATTGACATAGTGAAGAGTTTCGGAAAATCCTACTGGGAAGTAGGTGCTGGTTTTTCCCCTTTTGAGACAGGTGTTTTCCACATAAAATTATTGTGTTCTTTTATTCTGCAATTACTTTTCTGCAAACTGTAGAAGTTGGAACACCAAGAAGAACCAAGTTCTTCTATAGAGACTGCACTCGAAAAATTGGACACCACACAAATCACCCCCCCCCCCCTCTTGTGTGGTATTGACGTATAAAACATCATAATCATTGTGCATGAGTTTTATTTCCTTTCTGCGATGAGTCGGGACCTCTTCTGATACGCCTTGTCCCGCAGATCGAACAGGGGAATGCTCGGATGAGGCAGCTCCAGGAGGAGGTACTGTCCAAAAGCGTGGAGGTTATCGAGCTCAAGGGTCAGAACAAACCTATGACCTCGGAAAGAGATCTTCTTCAGGGAAAGCTATCCTCGACCCAGGAACTTCTCCGGGATGCCCAAGGCAAAATTGCTTTGCTAACCACGGCCAAGGATGAAGCCAACGGTCATGTTTCCTCGTATAAGAGGGATGCGATTGCCGACAATGACCGAGCTAGGCAAATATCTTAAAAGGCAGAGCTAAAACATGCTCGAGCCGTTACTCATGCCCGCTTGCAAGACAGTAGACAATCTCTTGAGGAAGCAAGTCTCGGGAGGGCTGATCTGTATGACGATATAGAGAGGCCCAGAATAAGGGAGGAGGAATTGGTGTTCTCTACTTCTTCGGACGAGATCTCAGACTGCCTCTATGGAAGCGGCTCGTCAGGTGGTGAAGGCAAAGAGTAGGCATGTTTTATCACCCTTTTGGTTTTACTTTCGTTTTTGTACATTGGGTCCTGTGGGGAGCTTCGTGGGGGCATTCCCTCTGTAAACATATTTTTGTGAACGCAACAGGGGGTTTCCCCTTTTATTATTTACTTCGATCAACAGTGTTCCCTTCTTTTTCAATGTTTGGGCTTGTTTGGCGCCTATTCGTAGAGAGACAGAAAACTATTGGCAGCTCGGGCAAGTCCGAGGGCCTCAAGCCTTTGGACGAAGTTGCCCGTGTGGCGTGGTCGAGGAGCGTCAACGTTGGTCCTCCTGGTTCATTTTCCTTGGAAACGACATTGTCCGACGCTTCAAGATAGGTTGACTGGCCGTTATTCCTTTATATAAATGCATCATCTTCCCCTGTCTGGTAGCCCTGTGGTTTTGAGTGATTATTACTTCAGTGGAGACTTTCGTCCCTTTACCTACCCTTTCCTTGTTTGATCTTAGGGCCTTTTCCTCACCGTCCTTCCCCGAGCCGGAGCACCTATGGCTACCACGCCAAATCCTACCCTTCATCAGGAGGGAGGTTCTACTTCTGCCTCTTGTTAGATCGATGACGTGCTGGTTCCAGCACCGAAACTCGAAGTTGTGAGGAGAGGTTGTGGATGGGGTGAGAACATAGTTCTGCAAATTCCTCTCCCTAAAGAGAGCATTACGACTCAGGTGAGGGGATTTCTGAATGTATGCACGCACCCTTTACGTTGGGACCCTTGGACAGAGTCGTGCTCGATCTTTGCAAGAAGTACCAGGTTACCTTAGCACAAGTTCATCCTCCTTCTTGGAGGATAACGTCGATGATGAGATATTTTGCTGAGAAAGCAGGCTTCATATTTACCCTTAGTCATCTTATCAGATTATACCGACCCTCGCATTGTCGCGGCTTGATCACTCTCCGACGCCGATTCGGTCGACCTCTTGTTGCGAGCGACGAAAAGGAGGGGATCGTGGGTGGATGGATCGGTTTTCCCAGGTTCAGACTCTTGATATTATTCAGTAGGAGTTTATGCCTTTTCCCGAGGAATGGAACTCCGCACGTAAGTGGTACACTAGTGTCTTTATTTTTTATGCAGTGAAAGACAAGCATTGTGATGACGCTTCTTGTTTCCTCTGGAAGCAACCCCATGGATGCCATTTGAGATCCCTGATTTGTCGGATTAGATTCAGGAATTGGCGGGTTACTCCGTTTGCGACGTGAGCAAGTGGCGATACCTGATAGAGGGTGGATGGGAGACCTCCGAAATAAGGGATGGAACGGATCGGAGTCAGTTCCTTACACGCGGGGGACCTCTTTTTGAGTCAAGGTTCTCCCAGTGTCATAGGGGCGATGATGTTGCGCTTCACAGGTTCGAAGTCCCTACCCTTGGGGAGGAGATCCCTCCCCTACCTCGGTTTTCCTCCCTCGCTGAAGGCACTTCGAGGGGAAAGTATATGAGTTGCAGGTTTCCTCCCCCAGGGGGGATGCATTGCAAGATGTTTGGGACCAAGGATCATATGACGGGAGTGGCCCTCTTGAAGGTGGTATCTTTCCTCTGAGTGGGTTGATCGGGACCGAAGAGCCTAGGTCCGAAAGCGTTTGGTCGGCATTCGGGGAGGCCCAGCGGTTTTGCGCTTAGGTGAGTTACGATGATCTCCCGACCTTTTGACTCCACATCCCTATTACTTAGTCGGATGTCATCTATCTTCGCAGGTTTTTGATAGGTTTAGGTATGAACTGAGGAAAGCATCGGACAAAGACAACTCCCTCCGGCTCCTAAGTGATAACCAGGCAAGAGAATTGTCATATCTTCAGTATGAGACGAGCCAAAGCCGCGATTATAAAGGTCGCCTTGAGGAACAGATGATTATCATAGTAATGACAATAGTATTTTTCTTTTTTGCTTTTAGGGGTTAATGCCCTGTCGCTGCAATTTCAAAGGAAGATGCGGGACGTGGAATATCTTTGGGGCAGAGTCGGTCGGGCCGAGCGAGAGTGTGATGAGCTCAAGGCTTGAAAGGATGTCCATATTGCGACCGAGAGGAATGCCTTTTGCCCTTGAAGCACAACGGCGGGATGTTCGGGAAGACTATTCGTTTCAGGCGAGCAAAATAGGAGAGCTCGAAATCGAGCTTTTGCGGATGAAGGCCGAAGTGGTTTATGCTCAAGTCGAAGCTCGAGGGGCCTGTGTAAAGGATGACCAAAAGGTGGCAGTTTATTTTAAAGAAGCTGCTGATATTCGAGTTGAACTAAGAGAGATTTCTGATCGCAAACGCCAGAGAAGAGTCTATGCCCACCATAGATCCCGAAGGGAAACCCTCGAATAGATCCATGATAGAGGCTTCGATCTTTCGGAGGAGATCAGGTAAACCATATTGGCAGAGAACGACGCTAGAGTTCTTGTATTTGATGGGGAAGATACTGATAGGGCTACAGTCCCCGAGGGGAGGTAGATTAGGTTTCTTTTTCCCTGTTGATTTGGGCTCTTTTTAAAAGCACCCATGAATGTGTATTCGCTAGCATGGGAAATTCCTTGCTTCGTCCGCGGTTTTAATTGTTCAGAGCTAGCCTATCGGTTATGGTTCATTTTGTCAGTACAACCTTTAATTAGCTTGGAAGCTTTCAGAAATGGGCTCGTAAGCTTCAATATGCTTGCCCTTAGAAATTTTTAGATAACTATTTTGGGCTCGGTCCTCGGGTCGATTTTCGGCTCGAGTTTATTGATCCCGTTGAGTATTGGGTTAGCCCGAGGGCCTTTTGCGCAGGCTTTAAAGGCTCTTACGCGACTTTAGTATTGTCATATTTTTTACTGCTTAGGAATTTATTTAGTGTCTTTCGTGTTCATCTGACTCTTCAACGGCCCAAAAGAACCTCGATTATGAGTCGTTACGATGAACGGACAAAACTCTTCCTTATGAGCCGACATAAAAATGTTTGAAACTCTTTTATGCGAGCCAACATGAAAATGTTCGAAACTCTTTTATGCGAGACGACATGAAAATGTTTGAAACTCTTGCTTACACCAAAGGTAGCATGATTTTAACTGGTTCTTTCCGAAAACTATTTCGAAGGATTTGATTTTAGGGCGACAGTCGGGTGTCCCCGAATCACTTGATGTTTTTGTTGGGTCGCAGCCCATCGACCGGGGTCGTTTTGCCTGGCCGAAGCCCTTAGTCCCGAGTATCGTATCCTCGGCATATATATTCGAGGGTATGTTTTTTAGGGGTATTATAAGTTCGAATATATAGCCTTGGCTTTGAAGTAGAGACTGTGTCTAGTTATATAAATACACCCATGTGGGGCTTTGCGATCTCGGTCATGCCCGTAGGACTTACAGCCTCGAACATATCCAAGGCTACCCACTTGGGATCTTACGTCCTCGGTTCTTGACAAGTCAAATGTTAGTGATAGCCGTTTCCCGAACTTACAAATTGTTTTGATAATAAAATATTCGTTTGGTGATTTGATACAGGTATACATGTTTCTGTTGCTGATAATTCGACCCGCCTTTGAGGACACGGTTCGTTCGACCGTTTTGCCCAACACATTACTTTCTTACCGTGATCCCTTTCGGGTTGTGTTGTTCTTCGCGAGGGATCATCTTTTAGGACGCCGAATTCCTGTATCTTGGTTGATCGGAGGAAAGCATTGAATTCCTGACCGAGCCTTCCTTGGGTAGAATATGGGCGTTGCCTCGTTAAAAACCTTGCCGGCAAAACCCTTTTCGAAACAAAATTCGAGCGAAGGAAAAGAGTGCAACGCATGCTCTAAACTTGAGGCCGCCGAACCGGGCAGTGTTCCGACTCCCTTTCTTTAATACCTGCATATGAGTTAGTAATAAATATTAAAAAATGAGGGGGTTACCGTACCTTAGTGATAATGATATCTAGCAGCCTTGGCGGCGTGTTACGATCTTATGCCTGCTTTAGGGGTGCAGTATGGTCCCTTATTTATGAATTCAAACATGACAGGTGATGTTGTGCACTTCTACCGTGTCGTTTACCTACCGAGGCAACACTTCTTGTATCTTTGTGGATTTGGTAACCTGAGTCGCGCCAGCTGTGCCGGTTGGTAGGGTGATTCCCCTTTTGCGGCTCCGTAGGATCTTCCAAACTCGCTGAAGACTCCGGAGGTGGGTTTGATCTCGTCGGGCAGCACGAGTTGCCTTACTATTCCTGACCGGACCGCGTCGGTCGAGTTGCCTGATTCCACAACATAGGATCAATCTGAAATGGATTCATAAAAGGAAAGAAAAGATGTTACCAGAGGGCCGTCATTGAACATCGGTGAGGTCCAGATGCCTTTGAAGCTGCATTTGATGGCGGTGGTTCCTCACATGATCGCGTGGATAACATGTTGCGGCCCTCCCGCTTCATTACTTCTATTCATCTCTCTCTCTCTCTCTCTCTCTCTCTCTCTCTCTCTCTGGGTTCGGTTTTGGCCCGTTCATCGAGGAATTCCCTGAGGTGCCCTTTGTTGAGAAGTCGAGCTACTTCCTCCCGGAGTTTCCTGCAGTCATCATTCTTGTGACCGTGCGTGCCATGGAACTGCGAGGCAGTTGAAACCGACTTGACTTATGAGTCCCCGAGGGTTATATCCTCGATCTGTCCTTAGGTTGTTGCGTGGTATGTTCCGTCTGGGAATGTTTTTTCGATCCTCAACATACGGTCAGTACCTTTCTTTGCCCGGCTTAGGCTCTTTTGCCTGGAGCCGGATTGGGTATACTGAGCCCGAGGGGGCTCCCAATTGGTCATCTTCTACCCTAATCTTATACCGGTATCGGTTGTGTACATCTACCCAAGTGACGGCAGGGTATTCAACCAAGTTTTGTTTTAGTTGCTTTGAAGCTACTAAGCTTCGTTCATTCAGGACTTGAGTGAAAGCCTGTACCGCCCAATCATCGGATACCGTAGGTAACTCCATCCGCTCCATTTGGAAGTGAGATACGAACTCCCGTAGCATCTCGCTTTCCCTTTGCTTTATTTTGAAGACGTCTAACTTCCTGGTTGTAACTTTGATAGCCCTGACGTGTGCCTTTATGAAAGAATTTTCCAGCACGGCAAATGAATCAATCGAATTGGGGGCAAGATTGTGGTACCACATCATGGCTCCCTTAGACAGTGTTCCTCCAAACGTTTTTAATTGGAAGGACTCGATATCTTCCTCTTTTAAGTCATTCCCCTTCACGGCACAAGGGTAGGAGGTGATGTGCTCTTTAGGATCCGAAGTCCCATTGTATTTTTCCAGGTCGGGCATTCTTAACATTTTCAGAATGGGCTTTGGGGCCGTGCTCGAAGGAAAAGGTCGTTGTACGAACTACTTTGAATCCACACCCTTTAAAATAGGGGGTGCGCCCGGAATTTGGTCGACCCTCGTGTTATAGGTCTCTACTTTTTTGTCGTTTGCTTCTATCCTCTTTCCCCCGACTCGATTCTCTTTGTGAGGTCCTCGAGTAAGTTTATGATGGCTGGATCGGTCGCCGATCCCTCATTGCTTGATCTCTCCGGAACCTGCTCGACCTGAGGAGCCACCTATGGAGCTACAGTGCTCGGAGTTTTTTGTTGGCTTTGTAGCTGAGCGTTCTCCAGCTGTTGTGCCTGCAACATTTCGAAAATATCATGGAGGCTTACCTGCCTTTCATCCTGAACCGCGGTGTTCTGAACCTCCTGTTCTCTCGCAGGGTGTGTGTCACCGTTGGTGCGATAACTGATTTTGACGCGTTGGGCGTTGTGCAGACCCACATCCACCGGATTTCGGTTCGAGACACCCTCAGGGTTTTGCGGCAGTGCTCCAGCGCCTGGAATAGTTGCGCTATTTTCTCCACGGTCTTCGACGCTGTTGCTTTCGTGTGCGTTCACCGAGTTAGACATTCTTGCCTGAAATCAAATATTCTTTGGACAAGAAAAAAGTGTGAAAGATAACTTGCATTTTTTCGACGAACTAGCACTAAAACAATCACTATTATTTTTAGCCCCACGGTGGGCGCCAAACTGCTTACCGTGAAAATGGTAATTACAATTATATTTAGTTAAGTGGTTCTAAAAATACGTGATTATCTTAATACCAGTTATTGAACAATTATAGCTAAGTGCGTTAAGACAGAATGTAACGAAAGCAGTTAGAAGGATAGAGAAAAGAAAATCGGAGCGCCTTAGGTCGAAGGCTCGATGTAGACCTCGAGGGTTTATGAGAATGAGGTTCAGGCCTGGGTTGGAAGATCAATGGAGCTATAATATATTTGTGTGACTTAGGACACGCTATTTATGATCAATGATAAGTTATAAATTAAGAACAAGTAATGGGAAATAGTAAATGTGAGTAAATGAGCTAGTAAAAAGAGACAGAGAATGTTTTTGTGCCTTGTATTCAATATTGTCTCCTTACAAAATGACAAGGATACCCTTTTTATAAGAGGGGGAACCCCAACATAGTACATAAGTTTTAATTACAGAGATTTGCGAGTGATACTTCCATTAATGTTTGAGTACGAATGTGTACTTGTATTCCAGATCCATTTGCCTTGGTCCTCGCGTCGCTTTCCAACGCCGATTCTGAGTCTGTTCCTTCTCGAGGTCGGCGTGATGAAGACCCGAGGTCAAATCATGGGTCGTGCCTTGGGTTCCGTTTTACACAACTGTCTGATGCCGTAATACATACAAAATCGACCCTTTAGATTTAGCCGTATACAAGTTTAATGATTCATCATATCCAACCCTTTACAACAACTATGTATTTATAGCTCCCATTTAATGTTGAGCTTTATTAACAGATTCGAACGAGTTTCACTAACAGATTCTAACAAACTAACTACTTCTAGCCTCCCTAACCGTATAACTGCTTTTAAAGTGAAATGTCTATACTGTCCTTTCTAATTATTTAGCATATAACAACTACCCCTACCCCCCCCCCCCCCCCCCCCCCTCCCGTTAAGAGTCCTTGTCCTCAAGGACGAAGTGAGGAAACTCATGTTTGAGGTAAGAGCATCCATCCAAGTGTTATCTTCAGTGGGGCAATTGAACCACTTCACCAAATATTGTTTACACTGCATGTTATGCTTGGTAATCAAGTTGGTTTCAAGTATTCTCTCAGGGTCCAAGACAATGTGACCATGAGAAAAGAGTGAAACTGGTAAATCAGATGTCACTGGGTTGGAACCAATATATCTTTTGAGCTGGGAAACATAGAATGTAGAATGTATTTTAGCATGAGGTGGTAGCTAAAGCCAGTATGCAACAGAGCCAATCCTCTTTACCACTGGAAAAGGACCAAAATATTTGGGACTGGGCTTGTGATAAGATTGACCTTTAAGGGACGTTTGTCTATAAGGTTGCAGCCTTACAAAGACCATGTCTCGCACTGCAAATTCCCTTAATGGTCTCTTCTTGTCTGCCAAAGCCTTCATTCTGGATTGAGCTAGTGCAAGATGGTGTTTCAACAGCCTGATAGTTCTTTCTCTATTCTATAAGCTTCGATCAACTTCATCCACCATGGAACTATATGGAATGTAAGGCATGTACAAAGTAGGTTTTTGACCATAGAGCACTTCAAAGGGGGTCAACTTAGTGGCAGAATGATATGTGGTGTTATACCACCATTAAGCTAAAGGCAGCCAATGAACCCAATCCTTTGGTTTATCTGTACATATACATCTAAGATAACCTTCCAAGCACTTGTTGACAACTTCATTTTGGACATCGGATTGTGGGTGATAGGCTTTAGAATGATGAAATTGGACACCTTGGACATCAAAAGGAGACTGCCAAAACTTACTCAAGAACACAACATCCTTGTCACTCACGATGGTCTAAGGAAGACCATGAAGCTTGTAAATGTGATCTGGGAAAGCTTAGGCAACTTAAGATACAGTATAGGGGTGTTTCAGGCTTATGAAGTGAGCATATTTGCTCAGCCTATCCACTACTACCATTATCACAAATTTACTGTGTGACTGTAGTAGTCCTTTAATGAAATCAATGCTAATATCCTGCCACACTTTCTCTGGAATGGGCAAAGGTTGCATTAATCCTTGGCTCTTCACACGCTCCCCCTTACACCTTTGACATACTTCACAGCTCTTGATGTACTCAAAAATGTTTGTCCTCATCTTTTTCCAATTATACAATTGGCTTATCCTTTGTAATGTGGCAATCATACTGAATGACCTCCTGTGGCTCTATCATGTAGGAATTGTAAAATTTGCTTCCTTAGATCTTTGCAAGGGCCAACAACTATCTTGCTCTTCCTGTATAACACACCATCCTTTAACATATATATATATATATATATATATATATATATATATATATATATATATATATATATATATATATATATATATATATATATATATATATATATATATATATAGGCTTAGCTAAAGGATCATGTTGTAGTTGTTGAAGAAGTTGTTATAGACGAGGATCAGTTGCATATGAACCTTTGATCTGTTCTAGAAAGTCTGAGGATACACAAGGGAGTGTCATCAGTTGTGCATCAAACTTGTCATCACTCTTGGGTACTCTAGATAGAGTATCAGCTACCAAGTTATCTTGACCTTTCTTGTAGGTGATTGTATAGTCATATCCCATCAGTTTAGCCAACCATTTCTGTTGACTAGGAGTAGAGATCCTCTGCTCCATTAAATATTTCAAGCTCTGGTGGTCTGTCTTGATTGTAAAATATCTTCCAATGAGGTAGGGCCTCCATTTCTGCATAGCTGCTACAATGGCCATCATCTCCCTCTCATATGTAGATAGTTGTTGATGTTTGTCATTTAGAGCCTTACTCATATGCCAAGGGATGACCTCCTTGCATTAGAAAAACTCCAATACCCACCCCACAAGCATCAGTTTCAATAACAAATTCCAAAGAGAAATCAGGGAGTGCAAGAACATGAGCTGTAGTTATTGTTATTTTGAGTTGTTCTAAAGCTGCATTTGCCTTATTACTCCGTTCAAACTTATCCTTCCTCAACATTTCAGTCAAGGGCCTTGCTAATACTCCATAACCTTTAATGAATCTTCTATAGTACCCTGTCAATCCCAAGAATCCCCTCAATTCTTTCATTGTTCTTGGTGTTGGCCACTCTACAATGACTTTAATCTTCCCTGGTTTAGCTGTGACCCCATCTTTTGTTATGATATGACTTAAGTATTCTACCTCATATTGACCAAATTGACATTTTCTCATCTTAACAAACAAAGAGTTTTCTTTCAACCCATCAAAAGCTTTCTATAAGTGTGCCAAATGATTAGACCATGAGGAGTTGTATACTAGTATATCATCAAAGAATACCAAAATAAACTTCTTCAAGTATGGTTGAAAGACTTTGTTCATTAAACTCTGAAATATGGATGGAGCATTTTTCAACCCAAATGGCATTACCACAAATTCATAATGACCATTATGGTATCTAAATGCAGTCTTTTCTATATCTTTTTCATGCATCCTAATTTGATGGTATCCAGATCTTAGGTCCAATTTTGAAAAGTACTTAGCCCCTCCCAATTCATCTAAAATGTCTTCAATCACAGGTATTGGAAATTTATCTTTTACTGTATGGTTGTTCAATTGTCTATAGTCTATGCATAGCCTCCAAGTACCATCTTTCTTTTTTACCATAACTTTAGGAGAAGAATAGGGACTTACACTTGGTCGAACAACCCATGCATCTAGCGTTTCCTGAATCCTCTTTTATATCTCATCCTTTTGGTTTGATGGGTACCTGTAAGGTCTCACATTTACTGGCGGTGTCCCTTCCTTCAAGATGATCTTATGGTCATGATCTCTGTGAGGAGGTAAGCTCTTAGGGGTTGCAAACAGCCCTGAATATTGGTCCAACAATCTTTGTAGTTCTTCAGTTACTTCCTCTTGCTGAGAGCTGAAGCATGCTACTCCTCCACCAACTGGTTGTACATCAGCTACTAACGTCATACTCAAGTTGCCAGTCTTATTCAGTAACTTCTCCATTTTTTGATCTCCAATTACTTTGGATGTGCCTGGTTGACTGCCTCTCAATGAAACCTTTTTGCCTCCTATGGAACTCCATCTTCAATTGTCTAAAGTTCCATTTGATATCCCCTAGTGTGATGAGCCATTGAATTCCCAATACCACATCAGCATCCCCTAGTAGCATGACTAACATATCATCCTTGAATAACACCCCTTGTATCCTCCATGCCACTCCTTTACTCATGAAAGAACGGTGCACCTTGTTTTCATTGCCTACTGACACTGAGAAGGTGGGAATAGTGTCCAACTTACATCCAAGTTTCTTAGCAACATCAATGTCCATAAAGTTATGTGTCGAACTAGAATCTATCAACACATGGACCATTTTTCCTATTATTCCCCCTTTCACTCTCATAGTTCTGTAGTCTACAGTTCCATCAAGAGCACGAACTAACATTTGAGGACTAAGATTTGAATCCTCACAGGCTTCCTCTTCTACCACATACTCCTCCCCGTCATATTCTTCTCCACCTTCCTCTACCTCTATAATGAATAATTGCCTTTGTTTCTTGCATACATGACCAGGTGTGTATTTTTCATCACACCAAAAACATAATCCCCTTACCCTTTTCTCATCAATTTTTGCATTTGTGAGCCTCCTTGATGCCTTCACTGCTGGTCGCCCATAAGTATTAGGAGGTTTGCTTAATTATGTCCTTTTCCCACTACCAGAGTGTCCCGAGTTCCAAGAATTGTTAGGACTTGGGAGTATGGGCTTAGAAGGTCTCATGATCCCATGATTTTGATTTCTCTGTAGTTGCAGTGAATGTTGAACTAATTCAGCCAAACTATAAGCCTTCATTAAGGTCCTTGGGGCTAACATCCTCACCTGAACTTCAATTTCTGGTTTCAATCCTTTCAAGAAACAACTGATGGAATACTTTTCAGATAATTCCATCTGATTAAGTAGTCCATCAAATTGATCTAAGAATTCTTGAACTCCACCAGTCTGCTTTAACCCTAGCAATTCAGACAGGGGATCCTCATACAAAATATGCCCAAACCTCAAATACAAAGGCCTCACATAATCTCCCCAATTAGGTAATCCCCATCCTACTCTAACTTTCATCATCGATTGGTGCCACTGCAAAGCTCTTCCTTCTAAATTAATAGAAGCAAGTCTAACCTTCTATTCTTCAGAGGTATTGTCATACTCAAAGAATTGTTCACATCTGTACACCCACCCTTTTAGGTCCTCCTCATTGAACTTTGGGAATTCCACACGAGCATACCTATTACCTTTATTAAATCCGTTGCCTGTTGTATGTGATCCACCACCGTCGACTGGAGCCGGTGCGACTGGCGTCGCTGAGGTCGCCGGAGATGAATTAGTCGCCATTGCTTCCATCAACTATCGAATTTCATTTATCACATCGTCATGGCGTTCACCCAGTAGCCAGACCTGCTCCCTAATTTCATCCACATCCCGTCGCAATTCAGTGTTTCTGGTTGTTTCCAGCATGGTTTACGGCCAAGGTTCGCAAGCTCTGATATCAGTGTTGCGTATTACAACAATGGAGGTTGAAATAGGAAGTGGATCTAAGAGATTAATGAGTAGAATAATCTTTGAACAAGACACTTCAATACTTGGAATAGCTGAGACTAAGAAAAAGAGAAGAGTTAATTGATTCATCATATCCAACCCTTTACAACAATTATGTATTTATAGCTCCCTTCTACTGCTGAGCTTCACTAATAGATTCTAACGAGCCTCACTAACAGATTCTAACAAATAACTACTTCTGACCTCCATAACCATATAACTGCTTTTAGAGTGAAATGTCTATACTGCCCTTTCTAATTATTTAGCATATAACATTATTCACCTAAAGTTAAAGCGAACAAAGTCAATGCGATCCGCACAAGCGTAAGCGTTAGCTCACCTAGTGAATTCCATAGCTACCTTATCTTTCCATTTTTTTTAATCGTTTTAAAGAGCGGATATATATATATATATATATATATATGTTTTAAATTTCCTTGGTGTGCATTCGCAATTTATCTCAACCAAATTAAATACCCTATGCATCTTCTACCTGTTACATAATGTGCATGCCGATCTTAAAATAAAAATAGAAAGTTGGAGCATCAAAGAAATTAAAGAAAACTAACTATACGATTACAATTCAAGAGACTAAGGCTAATTATGGGAAAGATAAGGTTGATCAAATGTGTTCTAGCTGATTTTTATTTTATTTTTGGTAAATCTTCTAGCTGTTACATACATATGATGACAAAAAAAAAGCCGAAAAAGAATCTCAACCCTAGATTCTTAATAATGTCTCAATCTTCGCATATTTTGCGTATAATGTCTAATGACACCTTTTTTCCTTTCCTCTTAAATAGAGTAATAAACATTTGGTCAGTTTTGTCATGTTCATCTTCGTAATTGAGGTGATGATTCGACATAATTATGCATAGCTTAGTTTTATATATTAGTAGTCTCAGAAGACAAATATTTAAACATTGTGGAAGAGTTTTGTATTTGGACAAGAATGACAAAACCGCTTTTGCTCTTTTCCTAAATATTCTGTAAACTTTTTTCACAGCATCGTCTTATTATAATCTCCTGGTTTCACTTAATTAATACCCTATTAATTGAAGAAGTAGTAACATGAATTTAGAAAGTTATGGTGTATTTTGAGGTTGAATTGAAAAAACAAGAAGGGAAAGTCTCCCAAATATGTCAAAATAGAGGAAATTAAGTTGCAAAGAAAATGACCTAAGTGTAGAAGTCAAAAGAAACAGGTCTTGTTTACCAATTAATGATGCCAATCAAAACATTGAATGCTATTCACTAAACAGATTAATGAATTGAGAAATCTCTTACGCTGGCCCTAAGTAATATTCAATCAATGATTATGACCTATGCCTAATTTCTATGAATTTTGGAACCCTAACTTTAGTCCATTCTCTCAAATCAACAATTATGCTGTGACAGGAAACTATTTAAACAGTTGTGAGCAAATTTAATTTCCCAAAAAGAATAGAAGGCTTCATGTGATAAATCATTTCAAGAAAATGAAAGGTTGGGCAAATGTGCTACTCTAAGATATAAAGCTGGAGCAGATAAATTCTTCATTCATCTCACATCTTGTGACTAGAGCTCGTCTCTGATTGCACAAGACAAGGGTTCAACACCTTTTATTTGATTGTACAAAATACATTATTTGAGAAAGCCACTGAAAAAAGGTTACAAATTTGTGAGTAAAAATCATTATCTTACTTGAAATATTTCACCCTACTGAAGTTGAGGATTCGCAAATGATAATGGCCAAGCCAATATTAAACAATGATATAATTGAATTGGTACTATTATTATTCTATAAAAAATAAGAGTTGAATTGAAGTTGCGTTTTTTCTCTCTCTCTCTACTTTCAGGCATTGCGGGAAGTGAATTGAGATATCAAAAATTTATTTTTATAGCAAGTTATTAACTTCTTGAATCGAATTCTACTGCCTAAGATCAACAATGTCTGAGGGAGAGATTTAACAATTTATAAAAAATATTATCGACAGCTTTACATCTCCAAAAACTAAAATAATTGACTTCAAATAAAAAAAGAATTTTAATTTTAAATTGAGCCTTTCAATAAAATTTGGGCTTTAAACCACCAATCTTATTAAGTCCTTATTTGAACATGGTTAAAGTTTGAAAAAATATTGAGAAAAATTTCATGAATACCTATAGAATACTAAAATATTAACTGTCTATGGGTGTGTTTGGTATGAAGGAAAATATTTTTCGGAAAATGTTTTTCAATTTTCTCGTGTTTGGTTGGCTTAAATGATTTAAAAAACATTTTCCTCATCAACTCATTTTTCTCCAATTGGAGGAAAATGTTTTCCCTATAAAGAGAAGGGAAAATATTTTCCAAAACTCTTCTCAAGCTTCCCCACCCTATTTCCTACATTCACCAACCCACCACACACCCACTCACCTAACCCCACCCAATGCCCTCTCTCCAAAAAGATTTTTTTTTCGTTACACCCACCCCACCCCCACCCACACCCCGCCAAAAATAATTTACTTTTTTTTTTTTTGTAATTTTCAAATTTCTGTTTTTTTTTCCTGCACCCCACCAACCCCTCCCCCCCGCCCTCCGGAATTTTTTTATATATATATTTTCAATTTTTACTTTTTTTATCTTTCGGTTTACAGGTTCAAAATTTTACAAATTTCAAAGTTATGAGTTTGGAGGTTTATGTGTTTCGAAGTTTACGGGTTTAGAAATGATTAAGTTTACAAAAAATCCTTTTAGCTATTAGTGATTTAGCAACAAACTAGTGACAAAGTAATTCCAGTTTTTATAGTATTATTGTAGTATATTGTATATTATTATAATGTATTGTTATTATATATTATTGTAGAGTTGTATGCTCTTACATTATACTATTGAAAAATTGTATACTGTTGAAGTATGTTGCAGTAAAATGTATAATAAAGCAATATACTTTTATAATATGTTGCAGTAAAATGTATAATAAAGCAATATACTTTTATAATATATATATTGTAACAGTATACTATTGAGAGAATTGAAGAATATTTTCGATATACTCATATATTGAAATATTCTGTACATGTACGTATTTATACAAGAGAAAAGGAGTCTAGTCTATAACAAACTCTAGTATAAGATAAACTTTAATTACAAATTGTATAATGACTGTATAACTGATGTATTTACATGCTTCTAGGGGTGTAAGCTTTAAAGGACTCTTCCAGCAGCAGCAACCCAAAACCGGGTCGCCCAAATGATGTTAGGCCCAAAGAACTTAAGGTTGCCCACTTCATTTTGCTTTCATCAATGTTCAGACATTGATTCTTTTATCCCAGCCTCGTTCATATCAGTTTGGAGAATGGCAACAACCTTCTTCTTCTTAGCTACACCAACACCTCCCCCTCCCCCCTCAAGTTGGAGGGGGGTGAAAGTACCCCCAACTTGGACAATAAATCACGATGAGTAGAACCTGGGAGTGATTTGGTAAAGAGATCTGCAAGCTGAGAAGAAGATCGAACAAATGAGAGTGAAATTAAACCTGCAAGGAATTGTTGTCGGACAAAATGACAGTCAATTTCGACATGCTTGGTTCGTTCGTGGAAGACTGGGTTCTTGGCGATGTGAATCGCAGCTTGGCTATCGGAATGAAGAGGTAATGGTAACGAGATGGGTACAGAGAGTCAAATAGACAGACTAACCAAGTAAGTTCAGCGACTACGCGCCGCATAGAGCGATACTCTGCTTCAGCAGAGCTAAGAGAGATGGAGGTCTAGTTTTTTGATTTCCAAGAGATGGGAGAAGAACCAAGAGAGATGTAAAACCCACTGACTGATTTTCTCGAGTCTGGACAAGTCCCCCAATCAGAATCGCAGAAAACTAGGAGCTGAAATGAAGATGAAGGTGACATGAAAAGCCCAACACTTGGGTCCTTTAAAGATAATGAAGGACTCGAAGTCCTGCAGCAAGATGTGGTTTCCTCGGGTCCTGCATATATTGACTGAGATGCTGGACAGTGAACGACAAATCTGGTCGAGTGTGTGTGAGATAATTCAACTTGCCAAGGAGATGACGATATATAGTAGGATCAGTTAAAGGTTCTACAGAATCAGCGAGCAACCGGGCAGTTGGGTCCAGAGGAGAGGAGACAAGTGAAGAATTAAAAACATCAAATTCCTGAAGAAGAACCAAGGTGAATTTCCTTTGAGAAAGAATTAGACCCCGAGGTTCACGAATTACTTCCATGCCTAGGAAGAAATGTAAGTTGCCAAGATCCTTAATTTTAAATTCCTGATTGAGAAAGGCTTTTAAAGCATGTAACTCTGCACTGTTGTTTCCTGTTAGTAAGATGTCGTCCACATATACTGCCACAATAGATATAGAAGATTTTGTCTTTTTGAAGAATAGGGAATAATCGTTTAGAGAATGAGTGAACCCTTTGAAATTAAGAGCACTGGTGAGTCTTGCATACCATTGTCTCGAAGCCTGACGAAGTCCATAGAGCAATTTACTTAATTTACAGACATGATTAGGAGAGGGGGGCAGAATACCAGGTGGAAACTTCATGTACACTTTCTCACTTAGGTCGCCATGTAAAAAAGCATTATTGACATCTAATTGGTAGAGCCCCATCATTTCTTTACTGTTGTAGCTAGAATGCATCGAATGGTGGTCATTTTGACCACGAGGGAAATGTTTCATTGTAATCTGTTCCCTTTTTCTGAATATCACCTCTGATGACCAACCTTGCTTTCAGTCTTTCTATACTACCATCAGATAGTTACTTAACTTTGTAAACCAACTTGCATGGTAAAGCCTTCCTTCCTGCTGGTAATGTTACCACATCCCATATTTTATTTAGCTCAAGTGCTTCAATTTTCTTATCCATGGCATCCTGTCAGCCAGGGTGATGCGTTACCTGTGTATAATTAATAGGTTCTTGGATATTTGATAAGGTGTTGAGCATATGTTGATTAGAACAAGACAAGTCATTAAAAGAGAGATACTCGGGTGTGACCGGGGCTAGAAAACAAGAGCTACTTATATCTGTGAGTTGGATGGCATTGCAAATATAGTCTTTGAGGTAGGTTGGATCTATGTGAGGTATAGAAGATATCCAGATAAGTGTGTCCATCATAGTCTCAGGTCCTAGGGAAGAAAATAGGGGAATGGATGGATTGGAATATGAACTAGACAAAGGAGAAAGATGTGGAGAGGAAGCTGGACTTTGAACAGGCAGTTGACTAGGGGAAGGATTTGGCTAATAGAAGGGGATACTGAGATAGTGAGGTCAGGTATATGGCTACCTCGAGTAGGAGAAGGGGAAACATGCAACGGTATTTTGTCAGGACAATCAGAATTTAAGGAAGCATAAGAAATAAATTCTTCATGGAATATAACATCTCTAGAAACAAAGGTCTTCAAATTTTGAAGATTAAGTAATTTATAACATTTCTTTCCATATGGATAACCTAAGAAAACACAAGGCAATGCCCTAGGCTCAAATTTGATTTTGTGGTTTGAAATGGTGAAAGAAAAGCATAGACAACCAAAGCACTTCAAGTTAGAATAATTAGGCTTGGTGCTATATAGTATTTCATAAGGTGTCTTTAGGTTTAATACCTTTGAAGGGAATCTGTTGATTAAATATGTGGCTGTTAAAAGACAATCTCCCCAATATGATATAGGTAAGTGTGACTGAAACAACAAGGCTCTTGAAGTTTCTAATAAATGCTTGTGTTTCCTCTCAACTACACCATTTTGTTGTGGAGTGGAAACACAAGTTGTTTGATGAAGGATTCCTTGAGATTGAAAAAATTCTGACTGTACATTCCCACCTCCGAATTCAAAAGCATTGTCTGACCTTATTGTTTTGACTTTTGTGTGAAATTGTCTCTCTACCATAGCTAGGTAGGATTTCAAAACTGTGAAGGCATTAGATTTATTGGTTAATAGGTAAGTCCAAGTACCTCTACTAAAATCATTCACAATGGTAAGAAAGTATCTATATCCATCATATGTTGGATCATTATAGGGACCCCAAGTATCTACATGAATTAATTCAAACACCTTTTTGGTAGAAATAGAACTTGAGGGGAAATGGAGTTTACATTGCCTAGCCATTGGACATATAAGACAAGGAGTTGAAAAATTGAGACATGAAGAAATAGAAGCAGAGGATATGTTTTTCATCTTACTTAAAGGCATATGGCCTAATCTATAATGCCACAGCTTATCCTTTACATTAGAAATAGAAAGAATGAAACAAGACATAGATTTCCTACTACAAGAGTCTAAAACAGAAATAGATTTCCTACTAAAATTACTACTAGACTTAGGTAAATCCTTTGAAGCTGCTATAGAAGGCCTTGAATTGAGGATGTAGAGTCCTTCTTGTTCTTTACCAATCTCCAGAGGGCTCTTCAGTGAAGGGACCTATAGCAGGAAACGAGAAGAAGGAGTGAAAAAAACATACTTATTGAGTTGTCTGCACAACTTGTGTACAGACAATAGATTAAATCTGAAAGAGGGCTCATACAACACATTGTGCAGAATCAAATTAGGCATGAGTGTCACTGATCCTGAATGAGTTATCTTAACTCTATAAGAATTAGGAAGTTTAACCATCAATGGTTTAGGCAAGGCTTGAAAGTTTGTGAAAAAATCTTTGTTAAAAGTCATATGCTCAGTTGCACCTCTATCCAATATCCAAGACTCACAATTAATTTGAATGAAACATGCATAAGAGTTGAAGAACTTGGTTATACCTGCACAACTGAGGTTTGCACTTGCATCAGAATTGCATGCTCCCTGCTGAAGTTGAGCCACATTATCCTGGGTAAGAATCTGATTTTCTGCTGCATTAGCTCATGTACACTCCATTTCATCATCTCCAGTAAATGCATTATTAGCTTTCACATTTCCTTGAAACCTCCTTTGTTTGGTAAACTTAAAGTCTGCTGGGAAGCCATGTAACCTATAACATTTATCAATGTTATGTCCTGGTTTCTTACAATAGCCACACATTTCAGAGTTCTTCTTCTGATCATATCTTCCCTTTTGTCCTTTGTCTTCATTGTATTTTCTGAAGTTTCCTGATTGAGTAGGGGCAAGAAAAGATGTTGAATCTCCTGGATAGACAGGAGAAGCATGAATCTCTCTCTGTTTCTCATCTTGGATAACAAGAGAATATGCCTGACCAATAAAAGGCAAAGGAGAAGATAGAAGGATGTTACTTCTGACCCCTATGAATGTGTCATTGAGCCCCATTAAAAGCTGCAACAACCTCTCATTTTGGTGTGCTTTTACATTCTTAATTTTGGCTCCACACTGACAATCACAGATATAAGCCGAGAAAGTGTTTAATGCATCAAGTTCATCCCATAGGCTCTTCATTTCAGTAAAATAGGTGGAGATATTGGTATTACCTTGAAGTTGAAATAACTTTGCTCCATTTGTTTGCCCAAACCTGTCTTGTAGGTCACTCCAGAGATCCTTGGCACTATGCGAGTACAGAACACTTTCAGCTATCTCTTTGGATAAAGAATTCAACAGCCATGAGAGGACCATATCATTACACCTAGCCCAGATCCTTTGGAGTCCAGAATCAACAGGTGGAACAGTCAGGGTTCCATTAATGAACCCCATTTTTTCTTTGTAGACAAGGCAATGACTACTGCCCTTCTCCATCCTCCATAGCTTTTGCCATCAAAAACTGAAGTAACCAAATTCATGCCTGGATAGTCTGAGGATGAAGGTAGTATGGATGTGAAGAGTCCACTACACCCGTTGTAGGAGAAACTCCAGGTGCATCAATGGTAGTCGAAGAAAATGAAATAACAGTATCAATAGGTGGTCCGTTGGTACCCATTGGAAAACTGATGACGAATTAGAAGAATGAAGAAAAAAGAATGAACATGACTTGAGAATCAAGGAAACAAACGAGCAGCTCAGACCCGCTCTGATACCATGAGAGAATTGAAGAATATTTGTGAGAATATTTTTGGTATATTCATATATTGAAACATTCTGTACATATACGTATTTATACAAGAGAAAAGGAGTCTAGTCTATAACAAACTCTAGTATAAGATAAACTTTAATTACAAGTTGTATAATGACTGTATAACTGATGTATTTACATGCTTCTAGGGGTGTAGGCTTTAAAGGACTCTTCCAGCAGTAGCAGCCCAAAATCGGGTGGCCCAAATGATGTTAGGCCCAAAGAACGTAAGGCTGCCCACTTCATTTTGCTTTCATCAATGTTCAGACATTGATTCTTTTATCCCAACCTCGTTCATATCAGTTTGGAGAATGGCATCAACCTTCTTCTTCTTTTCTTCATCGATTATATTATCCCCAATATCAGCTACACCAACAACTATTAGGTAATTATGTTCTTCTTTAGATTAAAGAGCCTCAAGCTCAATAATGACGGGCCCTCATAATTTCACCTCAAATCATCTCCAAATGCGATCAAATTTTAGTATTAATTTTCCAAAGGTACTATTTTGTAACACTCACTTCGAATTAAATAATATATTTTGAACTTGAAATTTCATATTTAAGGACATCAAGCTCAATAATGGTGAATTTTCAAAATTTTGATTCCAAGCATCTCAAATCAGCTCCAAAATTAGAACAAATGCGAAAATAATGTAGAATGATGAAAAAATTTGTAGTTCAAAACTTATGTAGAGATTTTTATAAATAACTGATGAAAAAGCTACTGGACTAGGTTTTATAATGCATGAGAAGAGAAAAACAATAGGATTTTCAAATTTGTTTTTTAAAGAGGGAGAGAATATTTAGACTAAGGTACACATAGGTTCAAACAATTAAAAAGGGGAGGGAAATGTGTAGGTAGGGTAATGATTTTGACCGGATATATACTATTTTCTACAAAACTTCTGTTGGGAAAAATTGAGTAATTAAATTCTAAAAAATACAGAAATACGATACCTTTTTAGGTGAATTTTAACTTTTGACCTCCGCTTGCCTTATGGATAGGGCTTTTTAAAATCGAATCGAAATCGTTAACCAAACGGAACCAATGGCTTATTGGTTTATTCGTATCGAATTATGGGGATGATGGATGATGAACGGATTGAGGTTTTATAATTAGCGGTTTGGAGGCAGATTACTCAATTATTTTATCGGGTAAACCGTTAACCCGTTAAGAATTTTTATATTTACACTTTTACTCTATGTAAGATAACTTTGCAGCTGCTTTTGTGTTGGTTCAGCTGGTTTGAGCTTTCTGTGTTGTTCCACTTGAAATAATAAAAGCCAGACTTTAGCTTATATTATTACACAGTAAAGTTAGGTGGAGCTGTAGTAACATGGATGAAGCTAGTTTTCTTCATGTTTAGGATGCTCATCTGGATTTTGTACAGTGCAATGAAATGTAACTATGTCCTTTGCATAGATTAACCGCTATCTGTTATGTCTTCTTTATTAGTAGTTCTTACAAGTACTAGATTGGAAGACGACTCTTCAAAAATACTTGTTAGATTAACAAGATAGTCTTATGAATTTGAATCTGACATTAGTGTGAAACTATCGACATGTCATCTTACTGTGGTCGTTTGGTAATGATTGTTCAAAAATATTTTGTTTGGTTTAGCCGATAAACCGTCCGATAATCGTTAATCTGATACCAATCCTTTCATCGTCTTATTGGATAGCTGACGAATTACTATATTTATAATTCGATAATCGTTAAGCCGAACAGTTAAGCGTAACTATTCGCTGGATCCGCCCGATAAGCACCCCTACCCATGGACAAAGCTTCAACGTCAAAAGTTAAAAGTACTGCTCATGGAGCAAGGGACGGGGAACACTTGTTAAACATGTAATTCTGCCCATGGGGAAAACGGGGAGATAATTCAAGACCGTCCACTTTAAGAGCTATTTGTATACTTCGCCAAACGGGCCCAAATAGTCACTTTGCCTTATTTTCTCAAAAATATTTGAAGCTGAAGTGATCGAATGGGGTAAAAATTTCATGGGGTGTCCTATTTGGTTGTCCATCCATATTTAACCTGTACCCATTTTTTAATATTTTATTTTAAAATAGTATCCAAAGTATAGACAACTTCATGCCTTTTTCTTATCCTCCTCCTCCTCCTCCTCCTCTTCTTCTTCTTCTTCTTCTTCTCCTTCTTCTTCTTCTTCTTCTTCTTTCTTATTCATTCTTTTGCTTCTTGGTAGTTGTAGTAATAAAGGTGACCGTGAATTATATGGTGTTTGTGAGCATGTTTTAAGGTGATTTATGGTATTTTATAGTAGTGAGTTGTTGTGGCGCTTTATTTTTTAATACTGCTTAGAGTTGTTAATGCGTCTTCTTCTTCTTCTTCTTATTTAGTTGCAAAATGAATTTGTTAGATTTATTGTTGTTTTGATAAATTGAAGATTAGGGTTTGTTCTTGATGATATTTGGAGGTTGTTTCAAATTTAAGCTCATATGGGGTAGATTTAGGTGTTAAATTGTGTAGTAGATTGTCAAAATTCGAAGACCAAGTTTCTATTTTTGGGCAATTTGTACTTCAGACCTATTTGGTCTCATGTACATGAAAACATTGGTTGCACTTTAGACCTATTTGGCCTTAAGTGCATCTAAAGTACAATTTTTTCACTTCAAACCTATTTGGCCTTAAGTGCATGAAAATGTTGGTTGCACTTCAGACCTATTCGGCCTTGAGTGCATTTGAAGTGCAATTTTTTCACTTCAGACCTATTTGGACATAAGTGCATGAATACATTTGTTTCACTTCACGCCTATTTGTCCTTAAGTGATTCTTAAGTGCAAAATTTTTACTTTAGACTTAATTGGCCTTAAGTTCATTGCACTTCAGACTAATTTGTTTTTCAACTTCAGACCCCACAAGTCTGAAGTTAATCCTAAGCGGGTAAGCTTGAATGTTTTTGGCAAAGTGGGTATAACTTTAATTGTAATCTCAAAACTGGATATATATGCAAACGTGGGTCAAGTTCACATTTAGTCACTAATAAGACATGTATTTACTTTTAAGCCACTGTATAAATGTCTTTAGTCTTTAGCCACTGCTTTAATAAACTTCACCCGCCTGGACGAAAATACCCTTCTGCTCATAAAGTTCAGGACCAAGTGTCCTTAACTTCTGAGCTTGTTACTGTAAGTTCAGGACTAACTGTCCTTAATTTATGAGCTTGTTACTGTAAGTTCAGGACTAACTGTCCTTAATTTATGAGCTTGTAAGTCTAAGTTCAAGATTACATGTCCTTAACTTTTGAACTTGGAACTCGAAGTTCAAGACTACCTATATTTAATTTATGTGCTTGTAACTCTAAGTTAAAGACTACTTGTCCTTAATATTTGTGCTTGTAACTCTGAGTTAAGACCAAGTGTCCTTAATTTTTTAACTTCCAACTCTAAGATGAGGACCAAGTGTCCTTAACCTATGAGCTTGTTACTGTAAGTTCGGGACTATATGTCCTTAATTTATGAGCTTGTAAGTCTAAGTTAAGGACTACTAGTCCTTAGTTTTTGAACTCGTAACTCTAAGTTAAGGACTACATGTCCTTAACTTTTGAACTTGGAACGCGAAGTTCAGGACTACATGTCCTGAACTTTTGAACTTGGAACGCGAAGTTCAGGACTATGTGTCCTTGATTTTTGTGCTTGTAACTCTAAGTTAAGGACTACATGTTAACTCTAAGTAGGGATGTGAATAGGGAAGGGCAGGGTAGGGCGGGGTAGGAAGCATTGACCCGCCATGCCCTGCCCTAGTTAGCCTTTTGTCAGAATTTTGCCCTGCCCCGCCCCGCCCCGCCCTATTATGCCCTGCCCCGCCCTGCCCCGTTTAGAAAATGAATAAGCAAACCTACATTAAAGAAAAACCAAACAGAAAATACGTGAAACATTTTTCTTAATAGTGGATATTAATTAGGTAAACGTTTAAGGAGAGAAAATAGTACGTAGTTAAGCAAATACTCATATTATTATTGATATTTATTAAACATCTTTTTTTAGGGCGGGTTTACAAAAAAATACTGGTTCGGACATCACTGTTAAGAAAAGGTATTTACACAAATTTTAAAAGATAAATAATATAGTTTGGAAATAGTAAATATACTATTGATCGTGATATTGAAATGCAAATCAAGAATAATGTCCCAAATACAGGAAGTAACCGAATTGGACTATTTATTTGATCAATTTATTGCTTTTAAGCTTTGTTGATAATGAAATAAATAATTAAATAGATGGATATATGGATAAATATATGGACCGTAGCTTATAGCTTTACGTGTCTTTTTGGTTTTCCAAATTAGAAATTTTAGATATAAAATTCTTTACTTATCATTGATTAGGATATAAAATTTTAGAAATTTTTGTAACTTCGTTTTGCAGGTTTTAGTAAGGTAAAATCCTGCCCTGCCCCATTTACTATTTTCTGAAAATGTGTTTTGACCCGCCTCGCCCTGCCCTGCCCCATTAAAACTTTGCCCTGACCCGCCTCATTTGTCATCCCTAACTCTAAGTTAAGGACCAAGTGTCTTTAATTTTTGAACTTCCAACTCTAAGTTCAGGACCAACTCTATTTTACTTTTAAAGAAACGTAGATTTAAATGGTTGCACAACCCTACGTGAAAGTTAATTAATAAAGGGTATGCTCCTTTATCCATTGAGCCACTATCTACCTTCACTTTCACCTGACTTTGAAATAGCACGGGGATCTATAGGAAGGCCACTCTAGAACTGAAAAGAGAAGACATTGCTCGATCTTTATCCACTAACCAGACCGCCGGAAAGCAACATTTTTGCGGCGCCTTAATAATTTGCAGGAAGCACAAGGAGAAATTAATATGCATTTCTGTTTGGGAAGACATAGAGATAGAAGAAAGGGTAACACCGTCTTTTTATATTAATTTTAATCTACTAGTGGCTACTTTTGCTCAGCATTAAAAATGTTGAATAAAAAGCAAATATCACTTTAAAAAGTCACTACCCCATGCAATTTTTATTGCAAATGTCGGGTTCTTAGATGGAATTTTTACCTCCTATAGCAAACCTTTACACCTTATTTATTATAAATAAATATCTTTTTACAAAATTATATTCTATAGCTACCTTTTAGGTTTTATAGCAAATTATTATTTATGGTCACTTCCTACTGTTAGCCATTAAATACGTTATGAGATTTTTCTCCCATACTTTCTATTCGCTCTCTCCCAATAACACTGGTATTGTATACAATTTTGTCAAAACCCGCGTTCTCTCTCCACTAACTCTCTCCCAATCCAGTATCTTTCCCACGAATACAACCTCCATTATCAACTGATTCATCTCCATTCTCTCTCTCAATTTTCAAAATTGTTTGCTAAAAAAAGTTGTGGTAAGTGTTAAACTTGTTAGTTTTTCGTTGGCACGTGTATTATTCTGTATATCTGCACTATTTTTTTTTAGAAACAATCACCATTATTATGCTTTTACAGAAAACTCGAATTTTCTTCTCCAATGGATGATTCAACTCCTTACAAGAGGGTTATCCAAGGTATACCGACCAAAGCACTCAATTTCGAAGGGCCATCTTTCGATTTTCAAATCACGCAAGCGGAACATGTATAAATGAGAACAAAAATACAGTTGCGAAAAAGAGAACAAAAATACGATCAGTATAAATGATTAAAGAATACACTCATATACATGTGAATACATTGTTACACACACACACACACACCCCCCACCGCGCGTACACACACACACACACACACACACATATATATATATATATATATATATATATATATATATATATATATATATATATATATATATACATTGTTACAAAACACACACATATATACATGTGAATACGAGTGTAATTATATATATACATCTAAAAATAAACAGTGAAAGTCACTGTAATAACTATTTATCAGTAAAATACATATTAATACATGTATGTGAATACGAGTGTAAATACATCTAAAATCAAACAGTGAAAGTCACTGCAATAACTACTTATCAGTAAAATATAGATGAATACATGTATTTGAAATACATAACACAATCATAAGTACAACAGTGAAAGTCATGTAAATACATCCAAATATATCTAAATACATTTAAAAATTATGCAGCAGAAAAAGGAGGGATTGAAAATCTGGAGACTGCTATGTTTTGTGGTATTTTTCGGTTGGGAAATCTTTTCTATAACGTGAAATACAGATTCTGCGTGTTATAATTGAGTTAGTTGAGTTATATTAGGCATCTATCGTGTTAATTGATTCACTTACCGTTTTTAAATAGCTGAAAAGACTATTTTTTATGCAGTTTACGTTACTGTATTAACGTATACAGCTCGTGAATACAGTCGAATACAATCGTTGCTTAGCTGGACTCCCCTGTTTCACGCCGAGTTTTGCTACTGTATTCATGAATACAATAACTTAAATACATCGAATATACTTTATAACAACTAAAAATATAGCTATAGAAAATAATTTAGTAAATGATAGCTATAGTTAGCTAATAACCACTAAACAATAGTGATTTGTGAAAATTTCTCATTGTAGATTATCTATCTCACAGACGGCGCAGTTAATATCAACTTCATGGACAACCTAATGTTTTATACTTCAATACAACACAAAGGGGGGGGGGGGGGGGTTTTG
>ML251963.1:0-15028 GCA_005239495.1 Nicotiana undulata
CTCCACACGGTGAGCTGTCTTTTTGGCGTTCTCCTGACAGCACCTCTGGAGCCTTCTAGTTTCCTATTGCTCAGTCTTTTGTTCCAGACTGCGGCTTGTATATTTTGTACATGTATTTTCTACAGTTGTATCTATGTAGCCGCCCGTTGACGCTGAGACACTAGTCCTGGCACACACTTGTTATAGTTATCGGGGTTGTATATGTATCGGGCCTAGCTGTGGTTCAGCTTGTTTCTACGGCCTTACCCCATGTTGTTATTGTATTCCGCATTTTCATTGTTATTGTTGTTCATTGGCTTGCCTAACCCCGCCGTTAGGCGCCATTACGACCTGGACCGGTTTGGGTCGTGACAGAAGGGGTGGAACCTAAAGGTCTAGGAATTGTGTGAAGTGCTAAAAGAGGTTAAGCAAAGGGAATTTTGAAATCACTTGTAGATTAATAGAAGAAATAATTCTGAAATATGGAGTAACAGTACTAATCACAACTCAGTGGAGTTCCAAGCAAACAAACACAAACAGGAGGGGGAATTCAGGGGACAAGCAATAGGGCAGTGGATAATCAATTTTAGTTACAAGTTCATCACATATTAGGGATACCCTCATGGAACTAGCAAACATTATACGACTACTAAAGGAATCACAGAAGACAGGCTAGACAGATGAAAAAGAAGACACACAAATATGCTAGACATGCAAAGAGAAAAGAGACAGTAACCACATAGTCAAATGATCCCATAGGCCCTAATGAACCACAGAGAATAGAGCAGGAGTTTGTGTTAAGCTAGAAGAAGAAGAGAGATCATAAAAAGGATTTAGGCATGCTAGTTGCAGGGTAAGCAATAAAACCACAAATAGAAGCACAAAAGAAACTGTAAGAACCTTAAACAAAATTGAAGCATGTTGCTTAGAATACAGTAATATTAATTAGGACATACCAGTGATGCAAGTAAAGAGCAGCAGAAGAGGGTAGTGAATAGCACAGTATTAGCCTTGTCTTAGAAGACGGCTAATAGTAAGCAGCAAAGAGTAACAATAGAGACGAGAGAGAGAGAGAGCCCAGAGAAGCAGAACACAAGAGAGTAGTATATAGAGAATTGAGTAATGTTCGACTTGTCTTGTTTAATGCAAGAGTAAGAGTATATATAGTTGAAAACAGATGATCACATAAGGTAAGAACCACAAAATATGGTTAAAATAGCAGACATAATCAAATCAGTTGTGAGAAGGTACTTGGTTCCCTTGAATTATTGGATTCAAACTCCAAAATGGTAAAGAACTCAGAGCATATAAGGTAAATAGAAGACTGTACAGAATTAAATAAAGGAAGGATCAAAGTATCATGATAATTAAGGAACTCGTATCAATCAGTAGGCCCTTAAGTTAAGAGATTCCTATTCAAACGGTAATATATATGACACATAAGGTAATAAAATCAGTACCAGACTATTAAGGAAAGATCAAGCTCAGTATGCATAGAATAGACAATTAAGGTTAGGTTCAACCAATTCCAATACGGAAAGCGATTAGGAGTCAGCTGGTAACATAGTAGACCCCAATTAAGGAAAGAAAATATTTTGAGAGTTGAAATCACTAAGGAAATCAACACACAAGATTGGTGATAGGTACAAATTACAGGAAATTAGGGATTCAAACAAGAAGAACGTTAATTAAAAGAAATTAAAAATAGATTGCACACCCAAAATAGGAAAACGGATCCGCTCGGGAACCCTAACAGGTACAATAAGGCAAATAGCCCTATAAAATCAAGGATTCAAACTAGAGCATGCTGAAAGATAAAAGAGATTTAACAGATCAAACATAATATGGTAAGGAGAAGCAAAGAACCAAAGCCCTAATGAACAGGATGGGGATAAAACCTCATGAACTCAGAGTATTCATAAGAACAAGCACACAAATAAGTTAAGCGAACACGTTATCACAAGATAGACTCAGACTCAACGAATAGAGCCGAAATGTTTAGGAGTTTCAACATGAAATAAAGAGAAACGCTTAAACATGGAAAAATCATAGAATACTGCTAAAATCAAAAAAAGAGAAACCATTTTGAAAAGAGGTCAAGAGACCCTAATTAAAAAAATGAAGAGTCGTTTGATAAAAATCAAAATTCATTAAGGAAGATGACAAGGAAACCGGAATATACCTAGATTTGATACAGATCTTTAAAAGAAATCGAACCGTCAGAGTTAGAGTTTCAGAGATACCGGAGAAGATGATAAAACCTGCTCTAAAATTTGGGGATGGTGGTAGCCGGAGCATCCTGAGTCGAACCTCGCCGGAGAAGGCCGGAAAATACTCAGGCAGGAGCTTCCATGGCCGCTTTGGCATGGAGGAAACTTCACAGGGCCTTATAGACGAAGTGCCTGGAGAGCCGGCTTCATGGTGGCCGGTGGTTGAGGGGATGAGCCTGGGAGTGGCTGGAGATGAAGGCCACCGGAGAAGATGAGGAGCCAGAAGGCTCTAGAGAGAACTGGGAGCGGAGGGGTCGAGAAGAGAGAGAGAGAGAGTGAGATGGGAAAAATGAGAGACGGGGAGGGGCTTTGGGTATATTAATTATGGTAATCAATAATCTGGGTCGTTGATCTCGTTTGATCAAAGGCTCAGATTGAATGGGGACTGGGTCGGGTATGATGGGGTTTGGGTTGGGGTATTTAATTGGGTTAATGGGTTGGGTAATAGGTTTAAATGTGGTTAGATTTTAAATGAAGATAGGCTAATATTAAATACCCAAATAAATAGGATAATTAATTAATTAAAACGCTGAATAATTATATAAAAATGAATTAAGTTAAAATAAGTATAATTACAATAATTAGCCAATATAAAAATGTAAAGACATAAATTCGAATTTTAAAGGTATAAAATAACTAATCAGGCTATAATTGCAAAATGATTGTAATTGAAACTAAATAGGACAATTTATGCAGTAATCAGATTTTAATAAATAAAAAGTGATTATAAATGACATACCGAACTGGAAAGTATTTTGAAATTAGTTTTAGAGCACGATTTATAAATTATAAAAATATAAAATATTAAGTAATAGGGAAATAGTTTAGAAAAAATATGGAAAAATTAGGAAAAATACTCATTATTGCAAAAAATGATTTTGAAAGCTTATATCAAAATTTGAAAATAATTTGAGGAAAAACTGGGTATCAACAGCTGCCCCTCTTTACCTGGGAAGGATGAAAGAGTTGTCGGGTAAAGATATGATGGCCAATTTTGACCGAGATAAAACTGTGGGATAGGATTTGGTCGCACCCTTGTTTTACAGGAATCAGGCCGTATGTAGTTCCGGAATCATCGGCGGAATATACCGGTGATGTTTCACAAGAACGTACGCAAGGTGCATGGTAAGGTAAAAGTAGGAAGGTCTTACGGGTTTGTGTCGAAGAACTGGGGCGGCCTGCTCCTGCCTGGTTGGTCCGGCCGAGTTACCTACAAATAAAGAACAAGCGTATATTGTGCATAATATAAACATGATGCAAGTTCCCGTTGGACTATGAATGATGTCTTTGGACTGTTAAGATGATGTCCTTAGACCATGATGTCCTGGGCCATGAATCGCTTGGAGCGGGATTCGCAGGCTATGAAATGATGTTCTCGGGCCATGAATATGGTGCCTCTGAACGATGACGCCTTTGAATAATGATATGCAGGTTGAATAAAATAAATCCTTAGGCCATGAAATGATGTTCTCGGGCCATGAAGATGGTGCCTCTGAACGATGACGCCTTTGGAAAAATTGGCGATATTTCAGCCCATGAAGAATGCAATAGTATGATGTTGGAAAGATAGAGCTTAGTCTTGCGATTTGCTAAAAAGAAAGAGGGGCAGAGCTTAGCCCGAAAGAAAGCGTAAATAAATAACGTAACGAAAGGTGACTGCTTTGCAAAGGTAGAAAGGAGCTTTGCGTAATGAAGTAAAATGCGGAGAGAGGTAGCGTGGAACCTCGAAAGGCAGAATGATAGCCTTATGCAATGCATGGAATAAATGCTGGGGAGGTAGCGCTTAACCTCGGAAGGCAGAAGTTAGCCTTATGCAAGAAGTAAATGCAGATGGAGGTAGAGCTTAACCTCGGAAGGCAGACTGATAGCCTTATGCAGATACGAATGCAGATGGAGGTAGAACTTAACCTCGGAAGGCAAATTGATAGCCTTATGCAGATGCGAATGTAGATGGAGGTAGAGCTTAACCTCATGCAAGATGGAGACAGAGCTAGAAAAGTATCCTTATGCAAAGATGTGAATGCGGATGGAGACAGAGCTTAGTCTCGGAAGGCAGAAAGTAGCCTTATGTAGAGATGCAAATGCAAATGGAGGTAGAGCTTAACCTCATGAATGATGGAGACAGAGCTTAGTCTCGAGAGGCAGAAAGGTAGCCTCATGTAAAGATGCGAATGCGGATGGAGACAAAGCTTAGTCTCGGAAGGCAGAAAGTAGCCTTATGCAGAGATGCGGATGAAAATGGAGGTAGAGCTTAACCTCATGAAATATGGAGACAGAGCTTAGTCTCGACAGGCAGAAAGGTAGCCTCATGTAATGCAGAAAATAGAGTGATAATAAGAGTTCTTAGCTGATGATAAAGTGTGATGATACGAGTGTTGTGAATGAAGCATCGTTTGCAATGATGAGAGTAGTAAGCATTAGGCATGTGCAATGAATTCGAGAGTGTATCCCTGAGAATCACGCGTCTTGTCGGGGTAATGGGATGTCTTGGGCTTTTGCCGTATTTGTGTCTACATCCAAAGAATAATCGTGAGTTCTGTAGAGGGAAGGGTTAGTTCGTATCCATGCTGGCTCGGATTGGCCTATCTGCTTGATGATGATGACTTTGTTCGTACCGCAGGGGTAGCGTTGCTAAAACAAACTATTTTTGAGAAATAAATATGCATGGTTTTATAAAATATGATATAACATATATAAAAGAATAGTTTTCTTTGATTGAACCGATGATCATGACGCGGTTCAAGACATTTCAACTTCTCTTGCTTCGGAGATTTGAGGGTCCTCCTCAACATTTGCCCCAGTTTGATGGGTTAAGGCTTCTGGTTGTTACTGATGCGGTGCTCGGCTGAACTTGCTTCAGAATTTTGAGGTCCCTCTTTAAAATTCTTCCCAAGTTTCCATTCGTGGGGGAAAATGAAAATTTTATTAAAATATGACCGAACCCACAGGGCTACCTACATATCTCCTCTCAAACGGGAATCAGGTCAGGCGTAGTTCAATTTACAACATTCATAGAAGCATAATGATTACACATAATAGCGCTTGACTGCGTATGAATTGATTGGTTTAGGCCAAATTTCTCCATCCATTTCTGCCAGTATGAGTGCTCCTCATGTTAGCACTCGGTGAACCATGTACGGACCTTGCCAATTGGGAGAGAATTTCCCTTTTGCTTCGTCTTGATGAGGAAACATTTTCTTTAACACCAGCTACCCCGGTGTGAATCGTCTTGGTCTGACTTTCTTGTTGAAGGCTCAGGTCATTCTGTTCTGATATAGCTGACCATGACAAACCGTGTTCATTCTCTTTCCTTCTATGAGGGCCAATTTCTCATAGCGGCTTCTTACCCATTCTACGTCGCTGAGCTTAGCTTCTTGTATAATTTTTAGAGATGGAATTTCAACTTCAACAGGAATGACGGCTTTTGTACCTTATACCAACATGTAAAGAGTTGCCCCGGTTGATGTGCGAACCGTGGTGCGATATCCCAGTAGGGCGAATGATAACTTCTCGTGCCATTGCTTGTGCTTTTCTATCATCTTTCTCAATATCTTCTTGATGTTCTTGTTGTCAGCCTCAACGGCTCCGTTCATTTGAGGTATGTATGCTTTAGGATTTTTGTGATTGATTTTGAAGGTCTCACACATTACTTTCATCAAATCACTATTGAGATTGGAACCATTGTCGGTGATGATTGACTCTAGAATGCCAAACCGACAAACAATGCGGACGCGGAAAAAGTCAGCCACGACCTTCTTAGTAACTGCTTTGTAAGATGATGCTTCGACCCATTTGGTGAAATAATCAATGGCAACCAGAATGAACCTGTGTCCATTGGAGGCGGCAGGCTCGATTGGTCCACTAACATCCATGCCCCAAGCGGCGAACGACCAGGGTGATCTTGTTGCATTAAGCTCGCTGGGAGGTACCTTTATCATATCCCCATGTATTTGACATCGATGACATTTGCGGACATACTGGATGCAATATGCTTCCATGGTCATCCAGAAATAACCAGCCCGAAGTATCTTCTTTTCTAGAACAAACCCGTTCATATGAGGACCGCATGTACCAACATGTATTTTCTCCAACAGCTTCGTTGCTTCCTTTGCTTCGACACATCTTAGCAAATCCAGATCGGGAGTTCTCCTATATAGGATTCCTCCGCTATCAAAGAAGTTGTTTGATAACCTTCAAAGAGTGCGCTTTTGAATGGCGTTTGCAAGTTCTGGGTACTCTCCCTCTTCCAAGTACTCCTTAATGTCATGAAACCAAGGCTTTCCATCTGCTTCTTCCTCAACGTGGGCACAGTAGGCCAGCTGATTGTGAATCCCCACCAGGATAGGATCAATGAAATTCTTATCTGGATACTGGATCATGGATGACAAGGTGGCTAGCGCGTCGGCGAATTCATTCTGGATTTTGGGAACGTGCCAGAATTCAATCTTCGTGAACCTCTTTCTCAATTCCTGCACACGATGTAGGTATGGCAGTATCTTGGAATTTTTGGTTGCCCATTCCCCTTGGACTTGGTGTATCAATAAGTCGGAATCACCGATCACTAATAATTCCTGAACATTCATATCAATGGCCAAGTTGAGCCCAAGGATGCAGGCCTCATATTTAGCCATATTGTTGGTGCAGGGGAATCTGATTTTGGCGAATACCGGGTAATGCTGACCAGTTTTTGAAATTAAGACTGCTCTAATACCCACGCCTTTGAAGTTTGCGGCCTCATCAAAGAACATTCTCCAACCGTCGTAGGATTCTGCAATGTCCTCTCCTACGAATGACACTTCTTCATCGGGGAAATACGTTTTCAATGGTTCGTATTCTCCGTCCACAGGATTTTCAGCAAGATGATCGGCTAATGATTGTCCCTTGACCGCCTTTTGAGTTATGTAAATGATGTCAAACTCACTTAACAGGATATGCCATTTAGCTAGCTTGCCAGTGGGCATAGGTTTATGAAAGATGTACTTGAGCGGATCCATCCTCGATATGAGGTACGTTGTGTAGGCACAGAAATAATGCCTCAGCTTCTGTGCGACCCAAGTCAAAGCATAACAGGTGTGCTTTAATAGAGAATACCGGGCCTCATACGGAGTGAACTTCTTGCTGAGGTAGTAAACTGCTTGATCCTTCCTTCTTGTTTCATCATGTTGCCCGAGAACGCACCCGAAAGCTCCATCTAATACAGCCAGGTAGAGTAATAGGGATTTACCCGGCTCTGGGGGTACCAAGACTAGTGGTGTTGAGAGGTACTCTTTGATTCTGTTGAAGGCCTTTTGACAATCCTCGGTCCATTTGGTGGCAGCATCCTTTCTTAGCATTTTGAAAATCGGTTCACAAATGACAGTGGACTAGGCTATGAACCGGCTGATATAATTGAGCCTTCCCAGGAAGCTCATAACATCCTTTTTGTTCCTTGGTGGCGGAAATTCTTGCATGGCTTTGACGTTTGATGAATCTAGCTCTATTCCTCTACGACTGACAATGAACCCTAGCAGCTTGCCAGCAGGAACCCCGAACGCACACGTCGCGGGGTTAAGCTTCAGATTGTATTTCCTTAACATGTTGAAGAACTTAATCAAATATTCCATGTGATCAGCAGCTTTCTTTTATTTGATGATGACGTCGTCCACATATACCTCGATCTCCTTGTGAATCATATCATGGAACATAGTAGTCATGGCTCTCATGTAAGTGGCCCCTGCATTTCTTCAGACTGAATGGCATCATATTGTAGCAATACACTCCCCATGGCGTAATGAATGTCGTTTTCTCAGCATCTTCCTCGTCCATCCAAATATGATGATAACCGGCAAAACAACCTACAAAGGACTGCAGCTCGTGCTTGGCATAGTTGTTAATTAAGATGTGTATGTTTGGTAAGGGGAAGTCGTCTTTCGGACTGGCCCGGTTAAGATCCTGGTAGTCGACGCAGACTCTGACCTTCCTACCTTTCTTAGGTACAGGCACAATGTTGGCTAACCATGTAGGATATTCGACCACCCGGAGAACCCCGGCGTTGATCTGTTTGGTGACCTCTTCTTTGATTTTCAGACTCATGTCTAGTTTGAACTTTCTGAGCTTATTCTTCACTGGTGGGCATGTTGGATTGATTGACAGCTTGTGGGCCACGATAGATGTATTGAGGCCAGTCATGTCGTCATACGACCAGACGAATATGTCCTCATACTCTTTTAGAAATTATGTATATTCCTCCTTTTCTGACGGCAATAGATGAATGCTGATGCGTGTTTCTTTGATGTTCTCTGCGTTTCCCAGGTTGATGACCTCAGTCTCGTCCAAATTAGACTTAGGTCTATTCTCAAAGTTCTCGACTTCTTTAATAATTTCATCAGGTATATAATCCTCGTCTGAATCGAAATCCGTTTGTTGTGTTGCCTCGTTGCATGTCACAGTCGTCGGTTCATCAAGGTAAGTAATAGTAATGCTGTGTAAAATAAAGTAATGGGGAGGAAAACAGTAACAAGTGTAAGATTTATAAAGAAATTGGAAATGATTTGATAAATTGAATAATTGTTTGAACATAAGAGCTCTTTCTTGCAGAAATTAAAAAAATGTGAAAAGGAAGGAAATGCTTTAAATAAATAAACTGTAAATAATGTTTGTTCTGTTAGCCTTGCTACCCCGAGGCTCGACGGGCTTTGGTTGTCCTGATGGACCAATTGTTGAGATGTGATCCCTTGCTCACGACTTGTATGGAAGGGCCTTCCTCCCCCTCCTCTTCAAAGATGACACAACAGCCCATATCCTCATCATCCAGAAAGATATCCCTCATTGCCGCTAGAGCTTCTTCTTCATCTGTACCATATATGACGTCGGCTGGCTGGAAAGTCTGCTCTATGCGGGGTATTGGTTTCTCTAATGGGTAGTAGGGGCCGCACCATGGTGGCGACCAGTCCCTGAACTCCTTCCAAGTGTATTCTACCCTAGACCGAAAGTGGTACCGTGCTTCTTGAGTGTTATTGGCTTTGTTATTCCTTGGAGATTCTTACCGAGCCTTTTACCCGGCTCGTACCCTTGCTAGTTCAATATGCTTTCGGTCTTACTGCCCCACCACTTGTCTTTGTCAATAGCGTTAACACGATCTATGTTATGATAGATTTCTCCACCCAACTTCCTCCTTCCATCGATGACCGAGAAGGTCTGGCGACCATAGATATGGTTGCTGCCATCGCCATGAATGATTACCTCTTGGTGATTCCATTCAAACTTCACAGCTTGGTGTAGGGTTGATGCCATGGCCCCAATAACGTGGATCCAAGGTCGTCCCAATAGTAAGTTGTAAGATGTAGGCACATCTATTACTTGGAACTCTACATCGAACCAAGTTGGTCCCATTTGCAAGCACAAGGTGATTTCTCCCATGGTGGACCTCTGTGAACAATCGAAGGCTTTTACGTTGATCTCTCCTTCCTTTATCTCATGTAGACTCTTGCCCAATTTCTTGAGCGTGACCAGCGGACAGATGTTATGACTGGAACCCCCATCAATTAGGATCCTTGTGATGAAATGATCCTCACATTTTACCGTGATGTGTAGTGCTCTGTTATGACCTAACCCCTTGGGCGGTAGCTCATCTTCATGGAAAGTGATCTTGTGGCTCTCCACTACCTGGCCCACCATGTTGGCCATCTCCCCGCTAGTGATATTGTCCGGTATGTGTGCTTCACTCAACATCTTTGACAAAGCATTCATGTGAGTTCCAGAGTTTTGAAATAGGGAGAGGATGGATATCTGAGCTGGCGTTTTGTTCAACTGGTCGAAGACTGAGTATTCCTTAGCTTGTATCTTTCTCCACTAATCATCATAACCTGTTACAATGTTGGGGGGACGATTTTTGGCCTGCTTTCTAGACTCGGACAAATGCTCAGGGGTATAAACTCTGCCAGTTCTTGTCATACCCTGTGCAGCGATGGCTTCTTCAGACTTTCCTTTACCTTTCCTCCTTGCTCCAACGGTATAGTCCCACGGAATGGCGTCTAAATAAAAGGGTGTCGTTGTTGACATTGTCACTAGAATAGGTGAGGTCTTTCTTGCCGGAGTGTATGTTATAGATTTCCGGATTGCAACTTCGAGCGGTCGCACAAACTCGACTTCGATCGGCCCTGGGGCTTTTCCCTCGGTGGGTGGCCTTGATTCAAATTCAAGTGGCATGGACATGTTCACCTCAGCTTCCTCAGATGGCTGCATTTGGACTATGATCAGATTAAGAGTAATGGCAGGCTTCTTTGGATCGCCCTCTGCAATCAGCCCAATCGATCCATCGGGATCCTAGTCATCATCGACCTCAAGCATGTGGACACCACTCTTATGGTCAGGCAGCGGATTATTGCGAACATTAGGAGCAGGGTCCTTGGCTACAATGATCTTGTTATCTATGAGGGTCTGTATCTTGTCCTTCAAGGAATGGCATTCCTCGATGGTGTCTCCCTTCATGCTAGAGTGGTAAGCACAGGTTTTGTTTGGGTTGGCCCACTGAGATGGGTTCTCAAGGATGACAGCGGGAATGGGTGTGACGTAACCTGCGACTTTAAGCTTTTCATATTTGGTCAATGGGTTCAGCTATGGCAGTATACTGTTTTGGTGGGCGACGGTCGAAATTTGGGCAAGGTCTTGGGAAGTTTTGGCGATTAGGTGGTGATTGGTAGTGAGAGGGTTGGGAATTGTAGGCATTATAAACGGAAGCTGGTTGGGAATATCTGGGCGAGGTAGGCTGATATGTGGGTGGTGGAGCTTGATAGGAGGGTGAGGTTGTCTGGTATTGAGATGAAGGTTCTTGGTAACTTGGAGCTAGTTGGTACGTGAAGAAAAGTGCGGGGTATACTTGATATTTGGGAAGGGACTTGGCTTGCTGTGCCACCATCACGGCTCCTACATCCCTTTTCTTGGACACACCAGCGGATTGCAGAGCTTTGTTGGTAGCCTGTAAGGCTTCAAAATTAGTAACCATACCGTTTTTGATGCCTTCCTCAATTCGTTCTCCCAACTTGATGATATCAGAAAACTTTTGTCCTTCGACCATCATCAGCCGCTCATAGTACTGAGGATCATGAGCGCGCACGAAGAACTTCTTCATATTCTCTTCTTCCAAGGCTGGCCTGACCTTAGCAGCCTCTGACCTCCAACGAGTAGCATACTCACAAAAAGTCTCAGTTGGTTTCTTTTTCAAGTTCTGGATGTAGAACACATCCGATGCATTCTCCGTATTGAATCGGAATCTATCCATGAAATCCTTAGACATATTCACCCAATTGATCCATTTCTTTGGATCCTGATTGATGTACCAGGATAGTGCATCACCTTTCAAACTTCTCATGACGAGTTTCATGCGGATCCTTTCATATTTTCCCACGCCGACCAACTTGTCGCAGTAAGTCCTCAGATGGACTCTTAGGTCACCAGTACCATCGAACATCTCGAAATTAGGAGGTTTGTACCCCTCGGGCAGTTCAACATCGGGTTGTATGCAAAGGTCCTCATAATTCAATCCCTCAACCCCTTTAACTCCTTCAACGCCCTGAACTCGGTTGGTCAATTTCTTGAGTTCCTCGGCTAGATTCCTGATGAGCTTGTCCTTTTCGTAAGATTCATATATATGTGGTGTGGAATGAGCTACACCACGCTAAATGCCTCATTTTATTGATGACGAACAAATAGACAAATCCACCCTGGCTCTAAGAATACGAAAGTATAAAATATCACTAATGGCCAGTGGCCTTGTTACATCAAAAGCAAATCCCATTTATTTAGTCCGAGAAGGACCTTCCCCAGACTCGACACCTCTACTTGCTTTGATCAACATCCCCATCTCGCGGAGTCCCAGCAGCAAATAGGTCTTGGCTAGAATTCCTACTTCAGCTCCCTCGGTCTTTTGACAAGTTTCGATCCTCCTAAGGAACTTCTCCTCCAAGTCAATGATGCCTCGTTCCAAGTGTGCTAACCTTTGAGTGGAAGTGATGGCCATGTCCTTCCATTCCTCGATCAGTTTTCGGTCAAATTTTCCAATAACTCGACCCATCCATTGGCATTTTATGGTTGTGCAAACATGTCGAGGATGTAGTTCATACGCTTTGGGTGGTGGAAAGCGATATGATCATCCCAAACTCTCCTATGTATGTCTTGACGGTAGTCACCCCTTTGTAGATGCTCGGTGAGCCAGAGCTGGAGTAGCAGGTTGCAACCTTCAAAATGTTTCTCTCCTCATTGACAGTTCTCCAAAGCTCGGTATATGTCGACAATGATCATGGGTACAATGCTGAAATCCTGTCTGTCGATCCCTTCCATCAAAGTCTTGGTAACCATGGCCAATCTGGTGTGGATTCTCCCCTTCTTTTTCGGGAAGACCATCAATCCCAAAAAGCAGAATATGAAGAGACCCTAATTTAAAAAATGAAGAGTCGTTTGATAAAAATCAAAAATCATTAAGGAAGATGACAAGGAAACCGGAATATACCCAGATTTGATACAGATCTTTAAAAGAAATCGAACCGTCAGAGTTAGAGTTTCAGAGATACCGGAGAAGATGATAAAACCTGCTCTAAAATTTGGGGATGGTGGTAGCCGGAGCATCCTGAGTCGAACCTCGCCGGAGAAGGCCGGAAAATACTCAGGCAGGAGCTTCCATGGCCGCTTTGGCATGGAGGAAGCTTCACATGGCCTTATAGACGAAGTGCCAGGAGAGCCGGCTTCATGGTGGCCGGTGGTTGAGGGGATGAGCTTGGGAGTGGCCGGAGATGAAGGCCATCAGAGGAGATGAGGAGCCAGAAGGCTCTAGAGAGAACTGGGAGCGGAGGGGTCGAGAAGAGAGAGAGAGTGAGATGGGAAAAATGAGAGACGGGGAGGGGCTTTGGGTTGATTAAGTATGGTAATCAATAATCTGGATCGTTGATCTCGTTTGATCAACGGCTCAGATTGAATGGGGACTGGGCCGGGTATGATGGGGTTTGGGTTTGGGTATTTAATTGGGTTAATGGGTTGGGTAATAGGTTTAAATGTGGTTAGATTTTAAATGAAGATAGGCTAAATATTAAATACCCAAATAAATAGGATAATTAATAAATTAAAAAGGTTAATAATTATATAAAAAATGAAATTAAGTTAAAATAAGTATAATTACAATAATTAGCCAATATAAAAATGTAAAGACATAAATTCGAATTTTAAAGGTATAAAATGACTAATTAGGCTATAATTGCAAAATGATTGTAATTGAAACTAAATAGGACAATTTATGCAATAATCGGATTTTAATAAATAACAAGTGATTATAAATGACATACTGAACTGTAAAGTATTTTGAAATTAGTTTTAGAGCACGATTTATAAATTATAAAATATACAATATTAAATAAATAGGGAAATAGTTTAGAAAAAATATGGAAAAATACTCATTATTGCAAAGAGTGATTTTGAAAGCTTATATCCAAATTTGAAAATAATTTGAGGAAAAATTGGGTATCAACAATCAGTAGGGATAACTCTTCATCGAGAATCTTATAAGAATCAGGAAGTACCAACAACATTGATAACATGAGAATAAGAGAAGCAACCTCAACATCAATTGTTCCATAAGAAGGGAAACAATGTAAGTATTGCTAGNTATGAGACGGACAGAACCTACCCAATATATATGACTTCACACAAGTATAAACAATCACCAAACAGCCCAAACAACATCAATAATAATCATATTGAGCCTCCCAAAACAGTCCACACACAACCTAATCACTTCATACATAAGATGACCACCGTAGTCGTGTCAAACGACCTGGAAATGTTACAACGAACGACCAGATCACAACCCTAAATCTATATGGTGTTTCTCCACACCCTTAATCCTCCAAAACTCCACAAAACAGTAGTAAAACACGCAACCCAACAGCAACACAAAATAGTCCGCTACTAGTCAAATAACTCGAACTCACGGCTTCCGATCACCGTCCCGTGAGTTCTAACTATTAGGAAACACATTTATCAACATTACTTGATATTTAAGCACTTAAATACAGATATTATACATTTATTCACTTTTAAGTAACTTCCAAAACTCTAACTACAAAGAAAAAGGAGAGGCGGTATATTGACACTTACGTCGTAGGGATCGTTTTGATGTTATTGCTTCTCGATTTCATGCCCGGGATGATATTCTTCTTTGAAACCCTAGAAGATAGCTTGAGGTTATGTTTATGAGTGTTTTATGGTAGTTTTATTCTGAATAATGAAGAGAAAGCCGACCTAAGGTTTATATATATCAAGTTTGGAAAAGTCAAAGAGGTGCTAGCTTGGCACCCTAGGATTGGTCCATCTTCTGACGCTTATATATTTTTATCCCCATGTCGTATGAATGAGAGGTTAAGAGAGTTGAAAACTAAATTCCAATACCTTCAATTTGGTATATAATATATTCCAATAAGACCTCATATAACACATGAAAATTATTGCTCAAAAAGCTCTAGTGATCCACCTACTTGTCACTTATGATGTCTGCGCAGTCTCGCGAAACTGCAAATATCTCTCTACTCCTACGTCGTATCGATGAACGGTTTAATGAATTTGAAACTAGACTCATAGATCTTATATTTTGTTGGTAGATCATCCACTTATTCCAAGTATATTGGGATAAAATCTCAGTTACATTTGACCTAATTTTCATCACATTATGAGTGTAACTTGTGAAGACCTTTGCCGACTTTTGTTCCACAACTTGCTTGACTTCAAAATGTAGAACACAACTATCATACGATAAA
>ML251963.1:15236-72917 GCA_005239495.1 Nicotiana undulata
TCACCCTAAAGTACATGTTATAACATTCCAAACTCGTCGACTTTCGACGAAACTTATTTTCTTCAATTGGTTTAGCTTCTAAGCTTTCCAACCCTCTTGGTACTCGTTATTCATGATCTTAAATATTTGTAACCTCCAATGTAACATGATTAAATTACTTTATATTCCATCAAATATAATCTTATTTTTGAGCTTATATCAATTGACTTACGATGTACTCTCACGTACGAAAACATGAGGTGTAACACAACATCATACTCCACTCGTGCCTATACAAATCCTATAGCAACGCTTGATGAGTGGTTGCGATCTTCCAGTTAATATCACCCCCTAAATTCGGAAAGGCTTATTTGCGGTAAATCCAGTCGATCAGCGGTGCAGTAGATGGTTCCGTGCCTTCCCCATCGAGTTGTCTGCTCGAGGGTACCAGTCTAGACCTCCATAGAAACCTCACTCTCGTTATATTATGCATGCATCATGGTCCAACCTAGTTGGATTAATGTATCGTCCGCACAATAACGCTTTAAGACATCCTTATCCAAAAGTTCATCGAGGTTTTCATAACCCCAACGGACACGATCACGTCGTGTGCATTAATTTGGAGAACTAAATGCCTGTATGCTAATCATAAGTGTATAAATAGTCGAGTCTGGTAGGGGTAAGGGCCTAACCATTTTTGTCTTGTAGAAAATGAGGCACGAGGTCCCCAGAAACACGTGAAGAAGTATCTAGTCAATTTGCCATCTCGCTTGGACATCCAGTCAAACAATATGTTGATTGAGGCCGCTACTTTGTTTTGGGATAGTGAGAGAGATGTATTCCGCTTCGGGAATATCGAAATGACACCGATCCTAGAAGAAATAGGAGGACTTGCTAGGATAGCTTGGGAAAGTCCGGGGTTGTTGGTACCTGAGAACCGCACGGGCAAAGGTTTTCTGAAAATGATGGGGTTGAAAAAGAATGTTGAACTGGAGTGTTTGAAACAATCCTACATACCCTTCGAGTACTTATATGAAAGATACGGTCACAGCAATCATACCGTACCTATCATGACGAGTTTTCCATCACATCTTTGGGTTATATCCACCACAGGGTATTTGTATTCATTATATGCTTTCTAGGCTTGATAGTGTTTCAGGCAAAGAGGGAAATGATTCATACCAGATTAGCCATGGTAACCAGGGCCTTGATGGAAGGGATCGATGGGCAAACCTTCAGCATTGTCCCTATGATCCTAGTTGATGCTTACCGAGCCTTGGAATGTTGACAAAGGGGAGCTAAGCATTTTGAGGGTTGGAACTTGTTGCTGCAACTATGGCTCTTAGAACATCTTCAAAAGGGCCAATACCACCAAGAACTTCCGTGAAAGGCTTGGAATGACCACATTGCTTTCCATCACCCCAAGCAGATAACCTACATACCAGACAGATTCTCTTAGACAGAAACTTCCAAGGGATGGGTGGAATTCTTTGATAATCTGACCGAAGAACAGGTACAATGGATGTTCGAGTGGTTCCCGACGGACGAGTTTATCATCAGGTCAAGGGATGCACCGCACTTAGTGCTGATCGGGTTGAGAGGTATATATCCTTATATTCCTCTCCGAGTCATGAGGCAGGCATGCAGAAAGCAAGTAGTGACGAAGGTTGCCAAGATGGGTCACTTCAGAGCAGATTTCCGAGACGACGATGTTCCCTACAAGTTCCAAGTTCAACACATATGGCACTGGAGAATCATCCTGGAGAAGAATACTATTGAGCCCGACAGGTACCATGCTGGGTGTGCACCTTTCTACCAGGCATGGATGGAAGACAACTTGGATGGGATAGTGAGGCCCGGAATCAACCGAGGAAGTAGAATCATAGATGAGGATGCTGAAGCTCAGGTCAAGTACAACCGACAGCGCAAAATGGTGCATGATTCCAAGAATGAACATCGTGAAATATATGCTACCAACAAAAGGCTAATCAAGGAGTGGAAGGAGATGGCTATCCTTTCCAACAGGAAGATGGAATACTTGGAGCGAGGTATAGTAGAGTTAGAGGGCAAGGTCATCAAGAGGATCGATAATTTTCAGAATGCCGAGGGGAATGAAGGAGGACACTTGGCTAGAGCGTACCTGTTGCTAGGACCGCACGAGCTTGGAAATTTGTTCGATGGACTCAAGAATATCGAATATGGGGAAGGTCCTTCTAGGACCAAATAGGCTAGATTTACCTTTTTGCCTTCACAAATGTAATCAGGCCAAGTGTCATTAGTGACTCATTTCATATTTTGTTATTTTAGTATCGTTTTGGGATTCGTCTATTTTACATTAATGAAATGAGGCATTTTGGTATCTAAGTTCTCCAAATCAATTTGTCTCTAGGCCTACCTCGGGCATAACGAGGCACCCAAAATTAGTATACGTGTACAATTCTGCAATGTGTGTTTAAATACTACAAATACTTTTGTCATGATCCTCACTGACTCGGTTACCTTTTGTTTTTATTTTATTTCCTTTTGATTATTCCCCTTCCCTAAAGTTTGGTTCGTGCATTCTGGCATCATCAGCATACCATACAAGATCCAGGGGCCCTCCACCTTCTCCTCCTCCTAGTCCACCTAAAGGCAAAGGCAAGGGAGAAATGGAAGATTTGAATAATATCATAAAGGAAAACACAACACCAGTTGAACATATAGAAGCTTCAGACATTCGGGGTACTCAGGTTCAAAATGATGTTGTGTCGCAACTTGAACAAAGGCTATTAAAACTTCAAGGGAAACTTGAACATGTTCGAAACCTAGCGAACTTGTCCTTCTCGCTTAGTGTTCCGAATGTCAGCCACCCGAACACTCAAAACCCCGCACAACCTCTGAATACACCCAACAAACAGAATCCTCCTGCAACTCACCACTATACAACCCCACCACAAAATCAAACTATCCCGCCATAGTACCAACAAAATACTTGTCACACTCCACGAAAAACTCCACCAATCATCCCTGAACCACAAAATTCCACCAACGATCACCTCTATGCTCAGGAACCAAGCCACCATAATAACCCCATATACATGGAGACTCTATCTCACTCCACCCAACCTATCTCTTACACACCGGAATCCAGTGAGAAGGATATGCTTATCAAGAATTTGGCCGAAGAACTCAAGAAATTGACTAGCCGAGTTCAAGGCCTAGAAGGAGGTAAAGGGATCGAAGGATTGAATTATGAAGATCTCTGTATACAGCCTGATGTAGAACTATCGGAGGGTTACAAACCTCCTAAGTTCGAGATGTTCGACTGTACTGGTGATCCCAGGGTCCATCGAGGACCTATTGTGACAAATTGGTAGGCGTTGGAAGAGACGAGAAGATTTGATGAAACTGTTCATGAGGAGCCTCATAGGGGATGCTTTGTCTTGGTACATCAGTCAGGACCCTAAGAAGTGGTTCAATTGGGTAAGTATGGCATCAGATTTTATGGACCGATTCAGGTTCAACACGGAAAATGCACCAGATGTGTTTTACATCAAAAACCTCAAGAAGAAGCCCATTGAAACCTATTGCGAGTATGCCACTCGTTGGAGGTCTGAAGCTGCCAAAGTCAGTCATGCACTGGATGAGGAGCAAATGAACAATTTCTTCGTTAGGGAACAAGATTCGCAGTATTATGAGAGACTGATGTTGATTGAAAATCAAAAATTCTCTGACATCATCAAGTTGGGTGAGAGAATTGAAGAATGTATTAAGAGCGGAATGGTCGGTAATTTTAAAGCAACTACAAGCCACGAACAAGGCACTGCAGTCTGGTGGCATATCTAAGAAGAAAGACGTAGGAGCGGTAATGGTTGCACAAGGACCCAAATCTCCACTGAAATATCGAACCTCTCCACTTACATATCAGCCCACATATCAGTCAGCACTTCCACCAACATATTAGTCGTCACCTCCACCTACATTCCAACCCACATATCCCATATATTCTCAACCAGCCACTGTCTATCACACATATAACTCCCAACCGTCTCAGTTCCAGTCACCTCCAGATCGCCAAAATTTCCTAAGACCTCAACCTAACTTTGACCACAGGTCACACAAATAGTATACCGCCATTTCCGAGCCCATTGACCAGCTCTATGAAGGTTACGTCACTCCCATCCCTGCTGTAGCCACTGAGAATCCATCCCAATAGGTCAATCCGAATATAACTTGTGCATACCATTCCGGCATGAAGGGACATACCATCGATGAATGTCGCTCGTTGAAGGATAAAATCCAGGCTTTGATCGACAACAAAATCATCAAGGCAAAAGAGACTACTCCTAATGTTCGTAATAACCCCCTCCTAGATCATAGGGGTGAAGGCATCAATGTGATAGAAATAGATGAAGAATGGGACTCAGAGGGGTCAATTCGGTTAATCAAAGAAGGTGATGATCCTAAAAAGCTAGCAGTTACACTCAATCCCATTATAGTACAGATACAACCATCGTGAGAGGTTGAGGTAACCACATCAGTCCCGTTCGAGTTCGAAGTAGCACCGTCTGCAGATGCGCCTGTGCCATTTGAGGTCGAATTAATGTCACTACAATGATACCTATCCCATTTGAAGTGAGGGTAGCCACACCGACTATAGTGACAGTGTCAACCACGCCACCTTTCAACACTAATGTTGTGCCATAGGATTACGTAGCTGAGGCTAGAATGAAAGGAAAGGTCAAGATAGAAGAAGTTGGTGCTGCACATGGGATGATCAGGACCGGCAGGGTATATAATCCCGAGCACTTGGAAGAGTCCAGTAAACAGGCTTCCAACAGACCTCCCGTCATTGAAACAGGTCCGGATGACCTCTGGAGAAAGGTGCAAGCCAAAGAATACTCATTCATAGATCAACTGAACAAAACTCCAGCCCAGATATCCATATTATCATTGCTGCAGAACTCGGAAACACACCGGAATGCTTTGATAAAAGTGTTGAGTGAAGCATATGTACCCAATAACATCACAAGCGGAGAAATGGCCAGCATGGTAGGTCAAGTACTAGAAAGTCACAAGATCACCTTCCACGAGGACGAATTGCCACTCGAAGGTTCGAGTCACAACAGGGCACTACACATTACCGTGCAATGCGAAGATTACTTTATCACCAGGGTTTTGATCGATGGAGGGTCCAACCTTAACATTTTCCCATTGACAACACTGAAAAGGTTGGGCAAAGGACTCTACGAGATACGAGGGGGGTCCATGAATGTGAAGGATTTCAACAGTTCTCAGAGGTCTGCCATTGGAGAAATCAGTCTATGTCTGCAAATAGAGCCTACATGGTTCGAGGTCGAATTTCAGGTGTTAGATATATCTGCATCCTACAACCGCCAGAGTACCCCGGTGGTTGAGGGTATAAGAAGGCTTGGTGGAGAAACTTACCACCACATCTAGCGGGTTAATACAATAGACAAGGATAAGTGATGGAGTAGTAATATTGAAAGCATACTGAATTGGAGCGGATACGAGCCTGGTAAAGGTCTCGGCAAGAATCTTCAAGGGATCTCCAAACCGATCCAGCTAAAGCGCCACAGCACTACCTTTGGCCTGGGTTATCGGTACACTTGGCAAGAGTGCGAAAACTAGTCGCCATCATGGCGCGGTCCTTACTATCCATTGGAGAAGCCAATTCCGCACTTGGAACAGACTTTCCAGCAAGCTGACGTCATATGGGGATCAGAGGAGGACGAAGTGTTATCAGCCTTAAGGAACTTATTCCTGGAGGACGAAGACATGGACTGTTGTGTTATTGTCGAAGAGGAGGAGGAGGAGGGCCCTACCATCCAAGCCGTGAGCAAGGGATAATTCCTTAGAAACTGTACTGTCAAACCATCCAGGGCCCGATGAGTCCTGGGGTAGCAAGGCTGAACAAACATTGTTTATTTCATTTGCTAATGATTTCCTTTTTGCATTTCTATTTTTAAATAAAATCTCGAATGTTCCAAAAACATTCGTTTAAATTATCGTAAATTGCTTTTATGTTTCAATGAATCAGTATTTATTATTATCGTTTTTCTCTCATACTTTTATCTATACAGCATTACTATTTTATGTCTTGATGAACCAATGAATGTGACATGCAATGAGACAACGCAACAAAAGGATAGTGATTCGTAAGAATAAGATATCATACCCGAGGAAATTGTCAGAGAGGTAGAGGACTTTGAGAACATGCCTAAGTCCAATTTGGACGAAACTGAAATAATCAACCTGGGAGATTCAGAGGCTGTCAAAGAAACTCGCATCAGCATCCACTTGTCGCCGTCAGAGAAAGAAGGGTACACACAATTCTTGAAGGAATGTGAGGACATATTTTCATGGTCATACGATGATATGACTGTACTGAGTACATCCATTGTGGCTCACAAATTGCCCACGAATCCAATGTGCCCACCAGTAAAGCAGAAGCTCCGGAAATTCAAGCCTGACATGAGTCTGAAAATCAAAGAGGAAGTCACTAAACAAATCAATGCCAAGGTCCTCAGGGTGGTGGAATACCCAACATGGTTAGCCAACATCGTGCCAGTTCCGAAGAAAGATGGGAAAGTCAGAGTTTGTGTCGATTACCGTGATCTCAACCGAGCCAGTCCGAAGGATGATTTACCTCTTCCAAACATACACATCCTAATTCACAATTATGCCAAACATGAACTTCAGACATTTGTGGATTGTTTTGCCGGCTACCATCCGATTTTGATGGACAAGGAAGACGCTGAGAAAACGGCTTTCATTACGCTGTGGGGAGTGTATTGTTATAAGATGATGCCATTCGGCCTAAAGAATGTTGGGGTCACTTACATGAGGGCTATGACCACTATCTTCCATGACATGATACATAAAGAGATCGAGGTATATGTGGACGACATCATCATCAAGTCGAAGAAAGCCACTGACCATATAACAGATTTAAGGAAGTTCTTCAACAGATTACAAAAATACAACCTGAAATTAAATCCCGCAAAATGTGCATTTGGGGTTCCTGCCGGAAAGTTACTTGGATTCATCGTCAGCCGCCGAGGGATAGAACTGGATCCATCAAAATTCAAGGCCATCCAGGAGTTGCCACCGCCGAGAAATAAGAAAGACGTGATGAGTTTTCTGGGACGGCTAAATTACATTTGTCGGTTCATAGCCCAGTCCACGGTCACATGTGAACCAATCTTCAAGATACTAAAGAAAGATGTTGCAACCAAATGGACCGACGATTGTCAAAAGGCCTTCGACAGAATCAAGGAGTACTTATCGGCACCACCAGTCTTGGTACCGCCAGAGCCAGGTAGACCCTTGTTACTCTACCTCGCAGTACTGGATAGAGCTTTCGGCTACATTTTGGGGCATCATGATGAAATAGGAAGAAAGGAACAAGCTATCTATTATTTGAGTAAGAAGTTCACTCCATACGAGGCACGGTATTCTATACTGGAACGTACTTGTTGTGCTCTAACCTGGGTAGCCCAGAAGTTGAGGCACTACTTCTGTGCCTACACAACATACCTCATATCGAGGATAGATCCCTTGAAGTATATCTTTCAGAAGCCCATGCCTACTAACAACCTGGCTAAATGGCAAATCCTGATAAGTGAGTTTGACATTGTCTGTGTGACCCAGAAAGCGGTCAAAGGACAGGCATTGGCAGATCATCTTTTCAGGCTCCCTGTAACTTAATTTTCTTTTCATTTATGTAATTCATTCAGCCATTGGTCTGTAATAATTAATTATAAATAGATATTGGGGTGACTAGTAAAACTGGGGTGGGTAGCCGTATAGTATTGTCGATATTACTAGGTAGAAAGCATGTCTTAGGGTTTATGTGTTCATTTGCATCCAAAATCATGCTCAATATGCATTAGGTATCATGTTCTTAGGGTTTCACATCTATTGCTTCAAAATATTACATGTCATTAATCCATGCTTGAATACTACATAAGTATTCTCACTTAGAAATCCCGTATTAGGTTAATAAATAACATCAACACAAATCTGTCATTCATGTGTGCATTTAGATACCATGTTCTAAGGGATTCTGTTTGCATTTGTGTGAACACGCCAAGTTTAATTACAATAAGTCAATGATCCATGAAAAGGTATAAAACAGTCCCACATATAAGTGTCATTATTTCTGAATAAAACTGGTATCAATCCTCTCACTCTCAGATTCGTATCATCTAGAACAACATGTTTGTAGGTTGAATAACTTCAACACTTTTAAAATAATTCGTATTATGCATAGTCCCACGCCTAGGAAAGCCTTAGGTAATTAATCTCAGTGTAAAACTAAAAACTCTGTTTGATTGTGTTTACTGCTAAGTTTTACAAGTCTTAAAATAGTAGTCAAACTATTAGGATCCTGCCGCTGAGTTTTAAACAAGCATGCCTATTGTGTGTATTAAGGTTCACCTAGACATCCTATCCTAAGATTTCTTTAAAACTGCTTGTATTTGTGCTTTGGGACGTGCTGCTTATGTGCATTACATGTGGAGGTAAACATGTGCCTCTTAACTGTCTCTTTCAATTTATCTGCTAGTTATATTTGTTATTTGCTTGTCGCCTAGAATTTTCCCTTTTAAAAACCTTAGGGGTTTGTCTAGAACTACCCATACTTAGAGGTCCTAAACTTATCCAGGACCACAAGGAAGGGACGGGTAACAACACGCTTAGAGCTCGTTAAATCAAATTCGCTTAATAACCGCTAAGGGGTGGGATAATGGGTATATAAGGATATGATGACTATGCGCTAATGCAACGTGTAGCCCCTCATTAAGGAGTGATTATTGGGAATTGCATAGGTGTGATCCTATAGGATAAACAACTTAGGATTTCCCTTTATCCTTTTACATATGTGTGCTTAGACTGCTAAAACACTAAGACTGTTATTTGTTTACATATGTGTGCTCAAACTATCTATTTGCAACTTGATTCATTCACAAAGTAGGTTTGGTCAGGACCCACAGTTGTGGACTTTGAGGGGTGCCTAACACCTTCCCTTTGAAGTAATTTCAAGCCCTTACCCAATCTCTGGTAATACAATTAGTATTATAAGTGACCTGTAGTAGGTTCTCTAACGCACCTTAATTCGTTAGGTGGCGACTCTTCAAATTCCTTATATCCCTCTTCCCTAAAGGAAATGAGTTGTCCCAATAATGTCGAAAACCCTGACCGACCCGAAAGGAGAGGAAAAAGGGGGGCCGCGACATCTGCCCCAAATAAGCTTACGCGATCGCGAGCATACTCATGTGATCGCGTATAAGAGAAGAAAACACCATCAGCTATCAGCCATCCTCCAAAAGCCAAAAATAATTCGTTAACCACCCGAAACTCACCCGAGGCCCTTAGGGACCTCAACCAAACATACCAACATATCCCATAACGTCATAAAAACTTATTCGAGCCTTCGAATCACTCAAAACAACATCAAAATACCAAATAACTCTTGGATTCAAGTCTAAGAACTTCTAAACTTCCAAATTCCGCAAACGATGCCGAAACTTACCATACCATGTTCGAATGTCCTAAAAATATTTACATACGTCACAAATGATACTACGAACCTATTCCAACTTGCGTAAATCCATTTTGACCCCAATATCGAATTTTCCACTGCCGACCAAAATCGCAAAATTTTCAACTTTCGCCAATTCAAGCATAATTCTACCACGGACCTCAAAATCACATTCCAGACGTGCTCCTAAGTCCGAATTCACCTAACGGAGCTAACCGAGCTATAAAAATTCAAATCCGAGATCATTTACTCATAAGTCAACATCCGGTTGACTTTTCCAACTTAAGCTTCTAAACATGAGACTAAGTGTCTCATTCCACTCTGAAACCACTCCAGACCGAACCAACCAACACGATAAGATATAATACAACTGAAGAACACAGAAGGAAGCAAAAATGGGAAAATGTGGTTATACACTCGAAACGACTGTCTGGGTCATTACACATAATTTATGAACTTATTGGTATATAATAACCTCAATCAAATAAAAAAAATATTATTTGAAAGCGGTTGTTCTTATTGAGTTGTTGCTATTTTTTCCTTTATTTTGTTCACCGGACTTAGATTGTGTTCAACTTACTCTACAACATTATTACCTGACTGCTTCATGTTAAAAAAATTGTTGTTACTAGAGTATCATTGCAAGTATTATTTGTATTCCTTATCCTGCTTAGCTTTATTTTAACATTGTCTCTCTATTAGTTCACCTTTATACTTGTTTAGGTTGTTTAGTCCAATAGGTGTCTTGATTGTCCTTCGTCACTATTCCACTGAGTTTAGTCTTGATACTTATAGGATACCGCTATGGTGTACTTATACTACGCTTCTGCATATTTTTGTACAGATTCAGGTGCCTTGATTATGATTAATTATTAGCTAGTTGGTCGTGCATTGCTGTGGAGACTCAAGGTAAACCTGTCGTCACGTTCGCATACCTCGGAGTCACCTTCTGATATTGTACTTCTACTATTTAATTTTATTCTGAACAATTGTGTTTAGGGATTTTCTAGCAAACTCAGTAGAGCTTATGACTTGTACTACCGGTTTTGGGATTGTAAGTTGTGTATGAATATTTCATATTTATTATTTGATGGTTGAATTCTTCTATTAACTCAGTAAGTGTTAGGCTTACCTAGGCTTAGATTTTACTAGGTGCCATCACGACATCTTACGAAGGAAAATTGGGATAGTGACATTTATATAATATATAAAAATAGTTTATGCATCGCCTTTTTTTTCTCTCTTCTCATTCCCACTTTACTATTTATTCTTCTTTTTTGTAATAAATAGTTTGTATAAATTCTCAGTCTTTCACTTTTTTCTCTTTTAGTTAATTCTTAAAAATTGTATAAAAGTTGTAGTTTTGTATAAAAATTGTATATACACTTATATAAAGTTGTATATACATTGTACTTGTATATTAAATTTTATAGAAATTATAAAGACACTGTTATAAAATGTAAAAAAATATAAATGCAATGTATATTAAGTTTTGCAGTGTGTTATTTGTGTATATTTAGTGTATCCGCTCGTATTTGTGTATCTAAAGTATATCTTGTTTACATTGTAAAATGTACATCCCTCTCTCACACACATATAATCTCGTTATCTGTGCGTATTTTTTCTTATTGAGTTGAGTTTTTAAGCAAGTTTTTCTCTTTTGTAAAATATTTTATTTTTTTGAATTCACCAGCTTTTTGGACTTCTGACCGAATTGTTCTATTTATGTAATTGAAAACTTAATTGACTGAAATAGTTCTATACTTTACATTGCATTGGGCGGAAGATATATTTTTAACTATTGCAAATGATATTTCTAAGATAAAAAATCACTGGAAATACTTGACATGGGTATAGAATGTGACTAGTGAGATTTTTATTTCACTGGCTAAGTATTATAATTAATTTTTTGCTTTAAATTGCATAATAGATATGTAGGCTTGAGCTTGTCAAAAGTTTCAGACGAGCGGCCAAAATTGAAATTGCCCCAATTCTGCTGGCCAACTTCTTCTTAGCTACTATTCTAGCTGCCGTCTGAGCTAGGTGTCACTCATTAAGACTAAAAATAAGATTTACTTGAATTATATATGTTTGATAAAATTATGTACTAGGCTAGAACTGGTTACCTGATTTTAATCAATGTTCATGAAAGACGTTAGGCACACTACTCCCTCCTTAATGTGATTGTATTCTTTAGATTTTAGTGTATATTGTCTTTGATAATTCTCATTTCATGACCTAGATTTTGGGATTGAGTTAGACCAAAGGTCCATTTTTTCATCACGATATTAGAGCCATGCCATCCCAGTTTATTGTTTGTCGATGTTGGCCCCATCTTATTTTGTCCACGCTCCAGATGAATCCCAGATCGCTTCCTAAAAAATGGAATGTTCTATTTATATTATCTTGAATAATTCTTACCATTAGCTTTTTGGAGTCAAGGCTCAGTGTCCATTTCTTTTGTTAGATTTTACCTATTCTCACAGCATGGTTGCCTTTTATTTTATACCTACAAAATAAGAAAAGAAAAAAAAAATTATTTTGAATTGGAGACGACTACTCCCATCATTAAACCTCGAAAAAAAAAAAGAGGCGTCATATTAAATATATAGGCATTATTAATTTTGTTCATACAAAAGCTTAAGCTTTGAGCATTGACATTGTCAAAATTATTTACTTATTCTGATCAATTAAAAAGATAATTGTAGTTCATTCTTTTAATTAGTAGCAAATATTGGTGAATATCTAAAATAAATTATAAATAACATAATATAATATGTTGAATTACACTATAATAAAACTGGTGCATGAATACTTTTGTGTCATGCAGTTTCAGAGAAGATTTGCATAAATTCATTATGTTATCGATATATATAACTTAAGTCCTATATAAAAAAGATAAAATTAAAATTAAAGAGTGAAGTAAATATATTTATTAATGACTGATAAAAGTATCATAAGTTAAGAATTTATTGGTATAAAATAACCTCAATCAAATAATAAAAAAATAACTATACTACTTTTATCTATAATAATAATAATAATAATCGTTTTTTATGTTAGAATCCCACACCTGTGGGGAGTGAATATTTGTGCTTTTTCAAAAGGTCTTTTGACGGTACTCTTCATCTTATGAGCTAGTTTGAAGTTGTGTTTAGGCTCATCAAATTATGAGCGTGACAATGGATGTGAATGCCACAAGATATAACTGCTCGATAGCTATGGATGTTTCATCCTTGTGTACTATATTAATTATAGTGATGTTCATATATATATATATATATATATATATATATATATATATATATATATATATATATATATATATATATTAATGTAAATTTGGGGTATTCAAATTTTTGGGCTAAGGCAATAGCCTCACCAACCAAGCCTTTAGAGTCGCCCTATCTATGTTATGTATTAAAAGTAACAACTAAAATTCCACGTTGTATCCCTACAAATTGATTCCAGGTGACAACCGAAACAGATAGTAGATAACATTACTATATTATACGGAAAAATAAGGACAAGTATTATTATAATATTATTATTAAATACTATATTACTATATTATAGGGATAGTAGATAACACTATTATATTCTAGGTCATTCATGTAGTTTCAGAAAAGATTGTAACATGTTTCAGAGAAGATTGTAACATAAATCCATTATCTTGTCGATATATATAACTTAAGCCCTATATGAAAAAGATAAAATTAAAATTGAAAAGTGAAACAAATATATTAATTAATGAGCGAGACAATTATCACAATTTAAGAACTTATTGGTATAAAATAACCTCAATCAAATAATAAAAAAACATATAGTAATACTTTTATCTATAATAATAATAATAATAATAATAATAATAATAATAATAATAATAATAATAATAATAATAATAATAATTTAATGTAAATTTGGGACATTCAAGTTTTTGGTGCTAAGGCAATAGCCTCACCAGCTTTATAGTCGTCTATGTTCTGTATTAAAAGTAAATATAAGTTTAAAAAAAGGGGCTAATTAGTTGTTAGTTGTTGTTAAGTGAGCCCATTTTAATTGTTATTGTTACCCTTCACGCGTTTTTAGGCGATTTATTTCACACCATATACCACATAAGCGATCGGGCCCAGGGGAGGAGGTTATTACGAAGGGGATATAGTTCAGGGAGTTTTCGGGGACATGCAATAGTTTAGGTAGGAAACTGACAAATATTGTATAGTTTAGGCGAAGTTGATGATATTAACTATGTTATAAATAGATCAAACATAATGGTTGCATAATCACAAACAGTTTAAAAACAAATTAGCTAGCTAGAAAACTGTAAGTTAGAGAGAATGCAAAGTAGAAAGATTGAGAAAGTCCATATGGAACTCATTAGACCTATTACTCCCACTCCCAATCACTTAAGATGCTTCAAATTCTCTCTTTTGGATCAAATGGCATTTCCCACTTCTGTTACTTTAGCTCTATTTTATCCATCTCCATCCTCAGATGGTGATGATCAACCCTATACATATGAGCAATCAAGGGCAATGAATTCATCAAGATTACTTGTTTTGAAGAAATTTTTGAGTGAAACTCTTGCTCGCTTTTACCCTTTTGCAGGACGAATTGAAGAGAACACAATTAAATGTAATGACGATGGTGTACCCTTCTTCGAGGCTTTTGCCCATAAATATCGGTTGGAAGACATTCTTAGAAAGCCCGTTGTGGATCTTAATTTTCTTCCCCATGTTGATCAAAAGCCGTCGCGCTTCCAGCATACATTTTTTCCTCTACTTGTTCAAGTCACCTTTTTCGAATGTGGAGGTATTGTTGAATAAATCGTGTGACCATCTTATCTAAAAGTTTATCTGCTAGAGAGAGCATAGTTTTAATTACCTATTTATATCTAAAACACATTCCTGATTACGTTCATATTTGATTCTTTTTTTTTATATCAAGCACGTGCCTGAAAATTGTTTTATAGTGGGTGGTGGTGAGACATGAAACCAAGACTTCTGCCTATTTCGAACTATGTTGAATTGTGTAACTATCTCATCTAAAAATTGAAGTTGTGAAGAGGAGCACAATTTTATTTAGAGTTTAAGTTTTACTATGCACTAAGAGTGAAAAATTTATTGATAAACATAATAGTAATCTGATAAAAATATTAATTAACCTTCTATCAAAGGTTAAAATTTATTTATAGCATATAAAAAAAATTGTGCTCTCAATGTATACAAATCATTTGTCCTTCTATTTACTTAATTATGTCTTCAACAGGTATGGCTATTGGCATATGTGCGTCTCACAAAATTGTTGATGCTGTCACGTTGTTCACCCTCATCGATTCATGGGCAGTCATTGCTCGTCGCAACCCTGGTAATTCATGTGTGGACACTCCAGAATTTGTTGCTGCTTCAAAATTCTTACCAGAACCTATTCCTCATGTTTCTCCCAACTGGTCTAATATAGATGAATCATCCATAGCCTCTTTTGATAATAAACAAACTAAAAATTTTTCCTTTGATGCATCTACTATAGCGTCGCTCAAGGCTAACGTCGTGAGCGACGCTGTGTCAAAGCCCACACGCTTCGAAGTTGTGTCCGCCGTGTTGTGGAAGTGTTTCATGACAACATCAACAAAAACAAGAACGTCCTCGAAGTTGTTGTTCAACGTCAATATGCGGAAGCGGCTTGTCCCCCCCTTGCCTAATCACTGTATGGGAAACGTTGTTGCAATGACCACGGCATACAAAGGCGAGAACGATGGTTGTGATTTATCCACCCTTGTTTCTTGTATTAGAAAAGGAATTTCAGAATTGAGTTCCAAATATGTGGATAAATCGATACAAGATGAGGCAATTTTGGCCAATTCCCAAGACAACTTGGAACTAGGACTTGCATTTGTTGGAGGGGAGATGGAGGTATACATTAATAGTTGGTGTGGCTACAAATTTTGTGATGTTGATTTTGGTTGGGGCAAACCTTTATGGGTTAGTTCTATTGAACCACCAGCCCAGAATTTTGTTCTGCTGATGGATTCAAGAGATAGTGGTGGAATAGATGCACGGGTGGACTTAAAGGAGAAAAACATGACAGTTTTTGAGCAAGAGCTAAGTCACCAGCTAGCAATTGGATCGGCCAAATAGTTGAAGAACATGCTGTCAAGGGTCGTTATGGGTGTGTCTCTCAAGAAGGAAAAAATTTCAGAATTTTCTTTTTAAAAATTAAGTAATTTTCTGATAACTGAAAAATATAAACTATTTTAAAAAATAAATATTTTTCATTAATAAATAAAGAAAAAAAAAACAACTTTTTTCGCTTATGCTTTTCTTTAAGAAACTGCAGCATCCTCCTTTTCACGGTCACATATCTATCAAGAAGATGTTGCGAAATAAAAGTCGTAGTATTTTGTAAAAGTTGGACAAAAATTTGACCTATATAGTGTGCCTTAAGATGTGTAGTATATCATTATTAGTTTCATGGTGTTCACTTTGGAAAAAATAATAGTTATCGTGATAAAGATAATTAATAATTATATTATTGATATTAGAAAATTTTATCGTTCAAGTATCCATTGTTTGATTCGATTATGAATACTTTCGTCTGATTTTGACAGAAGAAGATAAGTTGAATTGTTTAAATATAATTATATTACCAAATATGATAAAATCGATCTCTATACGCGCTTACAGGAACTTGATATAAACTGTTCAAATATATAAAAATTATTTAAAAATAATGAATGTAAATATCTAAAAAAGCATCCAAACGATTTCTCAAAGAACTAATAATTATGTATTGCATCTTAAGTTTATATCTTTTATTCTCAAAAGTTTTACACGCATATATATCACCGTCTCCCCTACAAAATATACTTCTATGAAGTTTTTTCAAAAGAAAAGGAATACAGTAAACATCATATTATTATATATCTGATGATGTGATTGAGAAATGAAAACTGCACAATTGCAAAGTAAAATCTGAAATAAAATAAAACAAATAAGAATTAGTTAGTAAACAAAACTCAAGAAGCTTGGGATTGTGACATTATTGATGTTGTTTTTATTGTAGTGAATAAAATCTGAATAAAGCATATATCTATTTGAGCTTTTAAATTTAGATTCTCAAAATTAAAGCTCATTTTCATTAAACCGCTTGTTCCTTTGTTTTCCAACTGTAACGACTCGTTCGGTCATTTTGAGAGTTAGAGCTCTGATCCCCTATTAACTGTTTTCCCCATATCTATTTCTGCTATTATAACTCGCCGAGAAGTTTCGTTTTGGTTTTTGGAGTGTTTTGGGACACTTAGTCCCTAAACAGAGGCTTAAGTCTTAGAATTTGGACCGTAGTCGGAACTCTGTGAAGACAAATCCGGAATAAAATTATGTCGATTCTGTCATCTCCGTAGGGTGATTTTGGGATCAGGGGCGTGTCCGCATTATGTTTTGGAGGTCCGTAGCTTATTTAGGGTTGAAATGGCAAAAGTCAAATTTTTAGAGTTTTGGACCGGTAGTGGAATTTTTTATATCGGGGTCAGAATTTAATTCCGGAAGTTGAAGTAGGTCCGTACTGTTGATCATGACTTGTGTGCAAAATTTGGGTTCAATCGTACGTGGTTTGATAGGTTTCACATCGGTTGTGGAAATTTGAAGTTTCAAGTTCTTTAAGTTTGAATTGGAGGGTGATTCGTGATTTAAGCGTTGCTTGATGTGATTTGAGGGCTCGACTAAGTTTGTATGGTATTTTAGGATTGGTTGGTATGTTTGGTTAAGGTCCCGAGGGGCCTCAGGTGAGTTTCGGGTGCTTAACAGATCATTTTTGGACTTGGGGAGTTGGCAGAATGTCTGGTGTTTTGTTGCAGACAATTCCTTCATCGCATTCGCGAGGGAGGCCTCGCGTCGCTTAGGTCATCTGAGAGTCCAACTAGGTTTGTTCTTCACGTTCGCGACGTTGTTCCCCCGTTCGAGAAGGTATGGAACACTAAAGCTACGCGTTCGCGATAAGGATTCGTGTTCGCGTAGAGTCAACGGTCAGATGTGTTCCAGGCATAATAGCCTACACGTTCACGATGAGTAGGGTCAGGATAGTTGAGCTTCCCGTACGCGACCAGTGCATCGCGTTCGCGATTAGTATTTGTTTTTGGACTGAAGCAGCTTGTGCTTTGCGAACGCGAGGCTTTGACCGTGTTCGCGAAGAAGATTCACCTGGGCAGTACATTTCAAAAATGAGGGCTTGGCCATTTTTATCAAAACTTTAGTTTGGGAGCTCGGATTTGGACGAGATTTTCAGAGATTTTCGAGATATCAATTGGGTAATGATTCTACTTTTGATTTTGGTTACATCTCACTAATCTATAATTAATTTTATCATTTAATTTCGGATTTGGGGTGAAAATTTGGGAAACTTTGAGAAGAGTTCTTAGGCCGAATTTTGGGGTTTTGATCGAGATTTTTCTATCGGATTTGAGTAAATTTTGTGTGGTTAGACTCGTGAGTGAATGATTGTTCGTAATTTGTGACTTTTACCCAATTCCGAGACTTGGGCCCAAGGAGGCTTTTTGAGTGATTTACTAATTTATCTACTTAGCTTTGATTTCATTAGCTAGATTAGTTCCTTGTAATTATATTTATGTTATGTAATTGGTTTTGGCTAGACTTGGGCCATTCGGAGTCAGATACTCGTGGAAAGAGCATTGTTACGGGTTGATTAAGCTTGGTTCGAGGTAAGTGGCTTGTCTAACCTTGTGTGGGCGAACTCCCCTTAGAATTTGGTATTGTTTTGATATGTGAGCGTCGTGTACGTGAGGTGACAAGTACGTACATGGGCTATTTGATGTAAAACTCCATTTTTCACTAAGTTATAACATCTTTCTCCTTATTTGAACTACACTTGCATATGTAACTATCCTGTTTAGTTTGGAATAGCATGCCTACGTGTTTTAACTGCTTATCTGAACTCTGTGTAGCATGTTTAGTGAAATTACTTGCTTTCCTTGACTTGAACTTAGTCTAAACTGTAGGTTTTCTTGTTGTAACTGTCATTTCTGTTGGTTGAACTGCATATTTACTTTGGGACTACGGAACGCTATTCTGGGAGATCTTCTGTACTGCATATTTAGTTTGGGACTACGGAACGGTATACGGGATGATCCCCATGTACTGCATATTTACTTTGGGACTACAGAACGATATTTCAAGAGATTCCCCCCCCCCCCTGCACATTTACGTTTGGGACTACGAGACGGTATCTCGGAAGATCCCATGTATTTATCTTTGTGTTCTGAGTTGTTGTCTTTCTATGATTCTATTCCTGTTAGATTTCCGTATTTATTTTGACTATGATATTTCATTCTGCCTTATTTCATTATATTTATACCAATAGGGCCATGACCTGATCTCGTCACTCTCGACCGAGGTTAGGCTTGGCACTTACTGGATACCATTGTGGTGTACTCATACCCTTCCTTGCATATTTCTTTCATGTGCAGATCCAGGTGCCGCTTATTAGCCGCATTACCAGTAAGGCAAGGCAGTTGTAGAGATTTCAAGGTACATCTACCGCGTCTGCAGACCTTGGAGACCCTATCTATTCTTCCCCATGTCAAACATTTCTTGTATTTCGTTTTGTTAGACTCTGGAGTATAGAAATACTGTTTTCTTTCTGTTGCTTGTGACTTGCGATATTCTGGGTTTTGGGAGAGTTTATGTACACTTCGAGAGTGGTTATTGTATATGAGCGGCATCTAAATTTCTTATTAAAAATTAATCTATTAGTTGTTAGGTTTTAGGTTTTCGTTTCATTTCTCTGCAAATGTTAGGCTTACCTACTCGTAGAGACTAGGTGCAGTCACGACGGTTCACGGAGGGAGAACTTGGTCGTGAAAAGTTGGTATCAAAGCTCTAGGTTCATAGGAGTCGTGAATCACAAGCTGATTTATTCGAGTCTCGTGGATTGGTACGGAGACGGTTGTACTTATCTTCGGGAGGATATGGAACGGTTAGGAAAGGTCCACTTCATTTGATCCCTTGTCGTGCGAGATTATTGACTTCAAAATTCTAAACTTCTGTCTTCTATTCTCTCACATATGGTGAGGACACGTGCAGCCGGAGATGACCAGGTATCCACGCCCCCTACAAGAGCCGCCAGAGGTCGGGACCGGGGTAGAGGCCGAGGACGTCCATGTGGTGCAGCCAGAGCACCTGCCTGAGCTGCCTACTACTACTACTACTACTACTGCACTAGCCCTTCAGGAGACCCTTGCACAGTTCATGAGCATGTTCAACACTCTAGCTCAGGTAGGGTTGATTCCCCTTGCTCCAGCCACATCTCAGGGCGGGGGAGTAGCACAAACTCCCGCTGCCCGCACCCTAGAGCAGCGGGTTCAGGTTGATCAGATTCCAGCGGTTATATCGGTACCACCTGTAGCTCGAGTTCAGCCCGAGGGTATGGCAGCAGTTTTAGAGGAGGAGCAGCGTAGGCTCGAGAGGTACAAGAAATATGACCCTCCTAAATTCAGTAGTCTAGCGTTATAGGATGCCTAGGTATTTCTCGAGGAGTGCCACTGTATCCTCCGCACTATGGGCATAGCAGAGTCGAGTGGGGTTTCTTTCACTGCCTTTCAGCTTCGAGGAGCAGCCTATTAGTGGTGGCGTACTTATGAGTTGGACAGTCTGGCTGAGGCAGGTTCCCTTACATGGACTCAGTTCTCGGACATATTTTTGAGAAAGTATGTCCCTCAAAGCCGCAGAGACGCATGGCGCGCGGAGTTTGAGTAGTTGCACCATGGTACTATGACTGTTTCAGAGTGTGCAATATGATTTAGTGACTTGGTTAGACATGCACCGGCCTTGGTTTCTACAGTTCGAGAGAGGGTCCATCGATTTATTGAGGGGCTCATTCTCAGCTTCAGGACTAGCATGGCGCGGAACTTAAAGATGAATATCTCATTTCAGTAGGTTGTGAGTATTGCTAGGAGAGTGGAGAGCATTCTTTCTAGGGATGGCGGAGAGAGAGGCCAAGAGGTCTCGAGAGTCTGGTCATTATTCTGGTGTCCGTGCCCCAGCTGCAGTTCGTCATGGTAGAGGCTATGTGAGTCGCCCCGTTCATTCAGCTCTTTCAGCCGCCAGTGGTATTCCAGCTCCTCCTAGACCTCAGGAGCCTTATTATGCACCTCTAGTATCTAGTGTGCCTCCTGCACATGGTGCTTTTAGCGGTCAGTCCAGTAGACCTGGCCCAAGCCAGCCTCAGCCGCCACGCCCTCCTAAATCTTGTTTTGAGTGGGGAGACACTCGCCATATGGTGAGGGATTACCCCAGACTTATGAGGGGTGCACCTCCTACGACTTCTCTGTCATAACGTGCACCACAGGATTCCCAGGCTATGATTACGACACCAGCTGCTGCTCTACCTTCTCAGCCAGCTCGAGGTGGAGGTCGGGGAGGTAGAGGTCGCCCTAGAGGGGGAGGTCAGGACATATACTATGCCCTTCCTGCTCGTACAGAGGTTGTTGCTTTTGATTCTGTCATTACAGGTATTGTTCTGGTCTGTCATAGAGATGCATCGGTTCAATTCGATCCAGGCTCCACTTGTTCCTATGTTTCCACTTATTTTGCCCTGCATTTGGGCGTATCTCGGGATACTATGAGTTCCCTTGTTTATGTTTCTACTCCAGTGGGAAATTCTCTTGTTGTTGACCATGTGTATCGGTCGTGCTTGATTACTCTTAGTGGTTTTGAGACCAAAACTGATTTATTATTGCTCAGCATGGTAGATTTTGATGTTATCTTGGGCATGGACTGGTTGTCGCCCCATTATGCTATTCTTGATTGTCATGCCAAGACCGTGACGATGGCTATGCCAGATTTACTACGATTAGAGTGGAGGGGTACCTTAGATTACACTCCCAGCAGGGTTATTTCATTTCTTAAAGCTCAATGAATGGTTGAGTAGGGGTGTGACGCGTATCTAGCCTATATGAGAGATGTCAGTATTGATACCCCTACAGTTGATTCAGTTCCAGTAGTGAGGGATTTCCCTGATGTGTTTCCAGTTGATCTTCTAGGCATGCCGCCCGACCGGGATATTGATCTTGGCATTGATTTGTTGCCGAGAACTCAACCTATCTCTATTCCTCCTTATCGTATGGCCCCTCCTGAGTTGAAGGAGTTAAAGGAACAGTTACAGGAATTGCTTAATAAGGGCTTAGTTCGGCCCAGTGTGTCATCTTGGGTGCTCCTGTCTTGTTTGTAAAGAAAAGGGATGGTTCTATGCGTTTGTGCATTGATTATCGCCAGTTGAACAATGTTACAATGAAGAACTGGTATCCTTTTCCTCGTATTGATGACCTGTTTAATCAGTTACAGGGTGCCTGAGTGTTTTCCACGATTGATTTGCATTTAGGTTATCACTAGTTGAAGATTCGGGAGCTAGATATCTCGAAGACTACTTTCAGGACTTAGTATGGTCATTACGAGTTCCTTGTGATGTCATTTGGGTTGACCAACGCCCTAGCAGCATTTATGCATTTGATGCACAGTGTATTTCGATCGTATCTTGATTCATTCGTCATTATCTTTATTGACGACATTATGGTGTACTCCCGGAATCAGGAAGATCATGAGCAGCATATGAGGACTGTACTTCAGACCTTGAGAGAGAAGAAATTATATGCAAAGTTCTCAAAATGTGAGTTCTGGTAAGATTCCGTGGCATTTTTGGATCACATGGTGTCGAGTGAAAGGATCAAGGTAGATCCAAAGAAAGTGGAAACAATGCAGAGATTGCCCAGACCGTCCTCATCTACAGAGATCCGGGGCTTCCTTGGTTTGGTGGGGTATTACCGTCGATTTGTTGAGGGATTTTCATCTATTGCAGCACTTATGACCAGGCAGACCCAGAAGGGTGCTCTGTTCAGGTGGACGGAGGAGTGTGAGGAGAGCTTTTGAAGGCTCAATATAGCTTTGCCTACAAACCTAGTATTGGTATTTCCTTCAGGTTTATACAGTTTATTGTGATGCGTTGAGAGTTGGCCTCAACGTGGTGTTGATGCAGGACCGTAGGGTGATTGCCTACGCGTCCAGACAACTGAAGGTGCATGAAAGGAACTATCCTATCCACGACCACGAGTTAGCTGCTATTGTTCATGTCTTGAAGATTTAGAGGCATTATTTGTACGGTGTCCCTTGTGAGATCTACGCGGGCCACCGGAGTTTGTGGCATTTGTTCAAGCAAAATGATCTTAATTTGCGTCAGAGTAGGTGGTTAGAGCTGCTTAAGGATTATCATATCACCATATTCTATCACCTTGGAAAGACCAATGTGGTGGCCGATGCTTTGAGTCGCCAGGCAGAGAGTTTGGGGAGTTTAGCATATCTACCAGCAACAGAGAGGCCCATGGCGATGGATGTTCAGGCCTTAGCCAGTCAATTAGTGAGATTGGATATTTCTAAACTGAGTCGAGCATTGGATTGTGTGGTCTCTCGGTCTTCTCTTTATGATCGTATCAGGGAGCGTCAGTATGATGACCCCCATCTGCTTGTCCTTAAGGACACAATTCAGCATGGTGATGCTAAGTAGGTCACTATTGGAGATGATGGTGCACTGAGGATGCAGAGCAGGCTATGTGTGCCCAATGTAGATGGATTGCATGAGTTGATTCTCCAGGAGGCTCATAGTTCGCAGTACTCCATTCATCCGGGTGCCGCCAAGATGTATTAGGACTTGAGGCAGCATTATTAGTGGCATATAATGAAGAAGGACATAGTGGAATATGTGTCCCGGTGCCTAAATTACCAGCAGGTGAAATATGAGCATCAGCGACCAGGTGGATTACTTCAAAAGTTAGAGATTCCGGAGTGCAAATGGGAGTAGATGACTATGGATTTCGTTATTGGACTCCCACGGATTCGGTGGAAGTTTCATGCAGTTTGGGTGATTGTGGATAGGTTGACCAAGTCAGCTTATTTCCTTCCTGTGATGACTACCTATTCTTCCGAGCAGCTGGCTCGAGTTTATATCCGCGAGATTGTCAGGCTTCATGGCGTCCCGGTATCTATCATCTCTGGCCGGGGTACGTAGTTTACATCACGGTTCTGGAGGATCGTACAACATGATTTGGGTACTCGGGTGGAGTTGAGCACAACATTGCACCCTCAGACGGACAGAAAATCCGAGCGCACTCTTAAGATTCTAGAGGATATTCTTCGTCTGTGTGTGTGACAGAGTTTGAAGGTTCTTCGGATCAGTTCTTTCCACTAGAGGAGTTTGCCTACAACAACAGTTATCAGTCTAGCATTCAGATGGCACCGTATAAGGCTTTGTATGGTAGGTGGTGTCATACCTAGTGGGTTGGTTCGAGCAGGGCGAGGCTAGATTATTGGGCACAGACTTGGTTTAGGACGCTATGGAGAAGGTTAAGGTGATTCAGGATAGACTTCGCACAGCCCAATCAAGACAGAAGAGTTATGCAGACCGGAAGGCTCGCGATGTTGCATTCATGGTTGGATAGCGGGTCCTGCTCCGGGTTTCTCCTATGAAGGGCATCATGAGGTTCGGAAAGAATAGAAAGTTGAGCCCAAGGTTCATTGGTCCATTTGAGGTGTTGTGGCGAGTTGGGGAGGTTGCTTATATGCTTGCCTTGCCTCCCAATCTAGGAGGAGTTCATACGGTATTCCATGTTTCTAAGCTCCGAAAGTATCACGTTGATTCGTCTCACGTGTTGGATTTCATCTCAATCCAGTTGGACAAGGATCTATCTTATGTTGAGGAGCCAGTGGCTATTTTGGACATGCATGTTCGAAAGCTGAGGTCAAAGAACAGTGCATCAGTAAAGGTTTAGTGGCGGGTTCAGCCGGTCGAGGAGGCGACTTGGGAGACTAAGCAGGATATGCGCAACCGTTACCCTCATCTTTTCACCACTTCAGGTATGTCTTTATGCTCGTTCGAGAATGAACGATTGTTTTAAGAAGGGGGGATGTAACGACCCGGCCGGTCATTTTGAGAGTTAGATCCCCGTTCCCCTATTAAATGCTTTCCACATATCTATTTCTGCTATTATAACTCGCCGGGAGGTTTCGTTTTGGTTTTTGGAGTGTTTTGGGGCACTTAGTCCCTAAACGAAGGATTAAGTCTTGGAAGTTGGACAGTAGTCGGAACTGTGTGAAGATGACTCTGGAATGAAATTCCATCGATTTCGTTAGCTCCGTCGGGTGATTTTGCGCTTAGGAGCGTGTCCGGAATGTGTTTTGGAGGTCCGTAGCTTGTTTAGGCTTGAAATGACGAAAGTCAAATTTTTGGAGTTTTGGACCGGTAGTGGAATTTTTTATATCGGGGTCGGAATCTAATTCCGGAGTTGGAGTAGGTCCGTAATGTTGATCATGACTTGTGTGCAAAATTTGGGGTACAATCAGACGTGGTTTGACAGGTTTCGCCATCGGTTGTGCAAATTTGAAGTTTCAAGTTCTTTAAGTTTGAATTGGAAGTTGATTCGTGATTTATGCGTTGTTTGATGTGATTTGAGAGCTCGACTAAGTTTGTATGGTATTTTAGGATTGGTTGGTATGTTTGGTTGACGTCCCAGGGGGGCCTCGGGTGAGTTTCGGGTGCTTAATGGATCATTTTTGGACTTGGGGAGTTCGCAGATTTTCTAGTGTTTTGTTGCAGACAATTCCTTCATCGCGTTCGCGAGGGAGGTCTCACGTTCGCGTAGGTCATATGAGAGGCCAGCTGGTTATTTTCTTCGTGTTCGTGATGTTGTTCCCATGTTCGCAAAGGTATGGAACACTAAGGCTACGCGTTCGCGATAAGGACCTCGCGTTCACGTAGAGTCAACAGTCATATTGGTTTCAGGCATAATAAATTACGCGTTCGTGTAGGGTCAGGCTAGTTGAGCTTCGCGTTCGCGACCAGTGCATCGCGTTCGCGATGAGTATTTTTTTTGGACTGAAGCATCTTGTGCTTCGCAAACGTGAGGCTTTGACCACGTTCGCGAAGAAGGTTCACCTGGGTAGTATTAAACATTTCAAAAACAAGGGTTTAGTCATTTTATCAAAACTTGAGTTTGGGAGCTCGGATATGGACGAGATTTTCAGATATTTTCAGAGATATCAATTGGGTAATGATTCTACACTTGATTTTGGTTACATCCCACTAATCTATCATTTTTTTTTTATCATTTAAATTCGGATTTGGGGTGAAAATTGGGAAAATTGAAAAGAGTTCTTAGGCTGAATTTTGGAGTTCTGATCGAGATTTTGGTATCTGATTTGAGTAAATTTAGTATGGTTAGACTCGTGAGTGAATGGGTGTTCGTAATTTGTGAATTTTGCCCAATTCCGAGACGAGGGCCTATTTTGAGCGATTTTCCAATTTCTTGCCTTAACTTTAATTTCATTAGCTAGATTAGTTCCTTGTGGTTATATTTATGTTATGTAATTGGTTTTGGCTAGATTTGGGCTATTCGGAGTCAGATACTCGTGGAAAGAGAATTGTTACGGATTGATTGAGCTTGGTTCGAGGTAAGTGGCTTGGTTAACCTTGTGTAGGGGAACTTCCCTTAGGATTTGGTACTATTTTGATATGTGAGCGTCGTGTATGTGAGGTGAAGTGTGCGTACACGGACTGTTTGATGTAAAACTCTATTTTTAACTAAGTTATAACCCCTTTCTCCTTATTTGAACTACATTAGCATTTGTAACTATCCTGTTTAGTTTTGAATAGCATGCCTACGTGTTTTAACTGCCTATCTGAACTCTTTGAGCATGTTTAGTGAAATTACCTGCTTTCCTTGACTTGAACTTAGTCTAGACTGTAGGTTTTCTTGCTGTAACTGTCATTTCTGTTGGTTGAGTTGCATATTTACTTTGGGACTACGGAACGGTATTCCGGGAGATCCCCTTGTACTTTATATTTATTTTGGGACTACGGAACGGTATTCCGGGAGATCCATCCCCCCCCTCCCCCGTGCACATTTATGTTTGGGACTACGAGATGGTATCTCGGGAGATCCCCTATTGTTGTCTTTGTGTTCTGAGTTGTTTGTCTTTCTATGATTCTATTCCTCTTAGATTTCCGTATTTTTTTTTACTGTGATATTTCATTCCGTCTTATTTCATTATATTTATACCACTAAGGCCCTGACCTGATCTCGTCACTACTCGATCGAGGTTAGGTTTGGCACTTACTGGATATTATTGTGGTGTACTCATGCCCTTCCATGCATATATTTTTCGTGTGCAGATCCAGGTACCACTTATCAACCGCATTACCAGTGAGGTGAGGGAGTTATAGAGACTTCAAGGTACATCTGTCGCGTTCGCAGACATCGGAGTCCTTATCTATTGTTCCTCATGTCAAACACTTCCTGTATTTCTTTTTGTTAAACTCTGGAGTATAGAAATACTGTTTTCTTTCTGGAGCTTGTGACTTGCGATATTTCGAATTTTGGGAGAGTTTATGTACACTTCGAGAGTGGTTATCGTATATGCCGAGCAGCATCTAAATTTCTTATTAAAAATTCACCTGTTAGTTGTTAGCTTTTATGTTTTCGTTTCATTTCTCCGAAAATGTTAGGCTTACATATTGGGTCGTGACACCAACTAATAATGAAATTATTCTACGTTATTGCAGAATTACTCCAAAAATAATAATAGAAAAACCCACTTACAACTGCTGCTTATACTTTTACTCAGCAAATGTTAGGCTTACCTAGTCGTATAGACTAGGTGCCGTCACGATGGTTCACGAAGGGAGAACTTGGGTCGTGACACCAACTAATAATGAAATTATTCTATGTTAATTCAGAATTATTCCAAAAATAATAATAGAAAAAATCCACTTACAACTGCTGCTTATAAAAGTAACTAGGGGTGTTTGCCCTGGCTAAGTCCGGGCCCAACAACGTTTATATACAAACGTTATACACTTTTTCGGCTACCGAATATAAATAGTTTCTGGTACAGGCTAAAAGTGATAATAACCCTTTAATAGTGTTGTTAACATCATTTGTTAACCACGTATGCATTTAAATTTGCCATGTTGGTTTTTCATATGATGATAAATTCATACATTTGAGGGCTACTTGCAACATGTTGACCAATTTTTTAAAAAAAATTAGAAATAAATAGGTGAGCAATCAGTATCTATATGTATAAGTTGATTTAGTTCTTTCATCACAAGAGAGTGAAAAAAGTTGTAAAAAATAAAAAAATTGAATGTGAAAGAGTAAACATAGGTGCTGATCGAATACATCTGGATGGTGAAACAAACCAAGATAGTAGTAAAACAAATTATCCGACTACAAAAGATTTTTGGTTCATACAGCAACGTGTGGGAGTCAGCCGTCTATTAGTGCTAACGGAGCAACTATTTATTCTTCCAATGAAATTCACCAAAAATTACTTAGAGAACTGTCTAGACCAGTTAATGTGAAAGGAAGAAGCAGAAAAATATTTCAGTATGAGAGATCAATGCGGTTTTAGTCGCTATCAATCTCATAATGGTTTATTTTCTGAACTACAAACCAGATATCATCAAATTCATGGGCGTCAAAGTTGTAGACAAAAGAAAGTAAATGAAAACTATGGAACACAAATTGATGCAAATGAATAACTGATGGTAATTTCTTTCTGAATGATGACATTGGGAACACCTGGGAAACAATTATGTATAATTGTGTATGTATATACTAAAAAGTGAGAAAAAAATAACTGATTTGATTTTTTAACTTGTTTCTGATGTTGGAAAAGATGCTCCAATATTAAGATCATGTTGTATGTGAGATGTCGTTCCATCAAGATTCACATGATTTGAATTTTCAAGAAGCGATTGGTTGTTGCCTGTCAATATTTGAGTCGGCGTTGTAATAAATTTTCTTTTTTCTGAGTCATTGCTAAAGTGTTATCTACTTTACGGTGTTTGGTATTTTTATCATGAGCTTTGTTTACTGAGCGAGAATTCTTTTTTGATTGTCGATGATCCATTAATGTGTTTTTTCGCAAGCGTCGGTACTCCAGGCGTCCTGCACATCAATGTGAGACCTTGTAAATATATTGTTTCATCAAATAACAAGAGAAACTCATGAAGGAATAATTCAGAATATCTACACAATGAATATCTATGGAGTAACTCATGCCGCACAAAAATAAAATAATATATCACAAAACAAAGAAGGGAAGAGCGTAAATTAAGACATCAACATATGAAAATCCACAAAATATAGAAAGATGGCCATCTAATCAGCAAAAAATAATGTATAAAACGCAAATGAATAAAGCACCACAAAATAAAATAGATTAGTCGTTGCTAGCTTTGCAGGAAAGTACTTAGAGGAGACTGAGTAAAAATAAATATTAATTACTACTTGTTTCTTTAATTTTGCATAGCAAAATAAAAATTCAAATGTCCACTTCCGCACACTTTTTTAAGAGTTCTATATGTCCCTTTAGTGTTGGACTCCTTCGAATTTTGTGTTCGCCAAGGTCAATTCCACGCCGTACCCAAAAGGAAAAAATAGTAAAGCAACTTGTTTACCTAGTTGAAACAATACTAATCCAGTATAACTTGCCACGGGAAAAGGAACTTTAAAAGAGAAAATCTAGGCAAATAATAAATTCAATTTTCGTTATCACAACTACAGTAGGAAAAAGGAAAAGTTAACTAAATTCGGAAACCAGCCAAAACTATGCAAACATCTCCGAAATCCCAAGTAAAGTCATCTTGGAAAATTTAATTTTAGCGAAATACGCAACTTGTATCATAGGTATGTTGAATGCAGCGGTCTTCCCACTACCAGTTTCAGCACAACTCAAGAGATCTCTTCTACTAAGAGCAACTGGCATCGATTGAGCCTGTATAGAAGTCGGTGCAGTTTAGCTATGCTTTTCAATATCCTTCATGATGTTAGGATGCAAGCACTGTAGGGAGAACAAATAAGCAGGATCCAAATAACTTAATTATGCCCCGTAAATTAAAAAGTAAATATAGGGTTTACAGGTTTTGTAAACGATGAATTTAATTATTCAACTAACCATATCAGGAAATGATCCAGTCGTCTTTCAAGTCGAGTGAACCCTACATAGGTCAGGTTTTATTTGGAACTGCTATAACGCGACACACGCTTAAAGTAAGCTAGGAATATGAACCTATCTGTATGATCGGAGATTATTTTATGAACTTTATCTCCTTTAATTGTATCAAAAATATTACTTGAAGAAATATAGTATCAAAATCTAGCGAAATTATAACCATGAGGACGACTCAAGGGAAAAAGAACCAGATATCACATATGTCAAACATTATAACTTTTCATAATAGAAATGTCTCAATTCATAGAAGTGAAGGTTGTAAGGCACAAACAAAGATCATAAATATCAAACATAGCTTGTTTCACACCTGTAACATAATTTGGCTAATATTGGAATAGAGTTCCTAAGCAATGTTTATGATGGCGCATGATGACTTCATTATCTGGCATAAAAGAGAAGTTGTGGAGAATTTTTGAAGCAGCAACATCACACTGCTGCTTTTTAGCCCGCTCCTCCTCATCCAAAATAAATACGCTATCTTACTCAAACCACCAACCCGCAGGGTGAGACTTGGTATTACTCTTCTGATGAGACGAATCTATGTTGGCAGCTGTCACGATCCAAATTGCAAACCGTCGGGATCGTGATGGCGACTAACATCATACTCGCTAGGCAAGCCAATGTTAGAATTTAACTAACCGTTTCCTTTTAAAATTTTATTTAAACATAAGTAAACAGTTTAAAATGTATACGAAATCTAATACTATACAATAAATGATATCAAGGATAATGTACGCAATAATGAAACGAAACCACGAAACTAAGGCTAATATCTAGCTACCCAGGATTTGGAGTCACAGTTCACGAACTACTAAAAATTTACTTGTAACAACCCGACCGGTCGTTTAAGGAATTTAAGCTACGTTCGGTGGTGTAAGGTCTTGGACAGCTTTACATTGTGTATATCGACCTGTGTGTGTGGTTAGATTCAGTTACCGGACAATCCGGAGCCGAATTGGGAGAAACAAATTCAGTTTTGGAAGCTTAAGTGATGAAAGTTGACCGGAGGTTTGACTTTGGTGTAAACGACCTCGGAATGAGTTTGGGTTAACGTCAATGGCTTCGTATGATGATTTTGGACTTAGGCGCATGTCCGTAATTGGTTTTGAAAGTCCGTAGGGTGATTTGAGGTAATTTTGCGAAAGTTATAAGGCGTTTTCGGCCGATAGGTGAAATTTTGATATCGGGCTCGGAATGGAATTTCGAGAGTGGTTGCAGGTCCATTGAGTTATTTGGGATTAGTCTGCAAAATTCCATGTCGTTCCGGGTTGATTTGATAGGTTTCGACACGAGTTTGGATATTTGAAGTTTTGAAAGTTCATAAGTTTGATTTTTGGTGTGATTCATTGTCTTAGTGTTGTTTTATGTGCTTTGAAATCTCGAGCGAGTCCATTTTAGGTTATATGACTTGTGAGTGTGATTGGACGGGGTCTCGGGGCCTCGGGTGTATTTCGGATAGGTGTCGGGTCCATTTTTCCCTATTTTGAACAGCTGAAGTTTTGCCTTCTGGTTTCCTTCTATGCGATCGCATAGAGTCTTTTGAGCAGCCCAGATTTCCTTCAGTGCGATCGCAATGCACGTCCGCGATCGCAGGAGTATATTTTCCTTCTCTTCACGATCGCACTCTATGTTCCGCGTTCGCATAGTAGAAAGCAGGCCTTAGACATTGGCACCCCGTTACCCTACGCGTTCGCATAAACCCCTTCGCGATCGCGGTTGTTAGATCATTCCTTATACGCGATCGCATAAGCTGTTCCGCGATCGCGTAGCACATTTTAGACAGCAGCCAAATTCCTTCTCCGCGATCGCGATGCTTTAAAATACCTGGGCAGAACAATTTTAAACTCAAAAATCGGAGTTTCACCATTTTAAACATATTTTGACTTCTAAAACTTGGTTTTGGGCGATTCCTTGAGGGTTTTTCACACAATTCGAATGGGTAAGTGTTCTTTAACTATAATTAATTATATTTCATGAATTAGTTCTTATTTGTATCATTTAATTTGTGTTTTGGGTTGAGGGAATTGTGGGTTTTTTAAGAAAACTTCTAAGAGAAAATTTCATGATTTGAAAGACCAAATGACATCGGAATTTGATAAATTTAGTATGGGTGAACTCGTATCGGAATGGGTAATCGGAATTTGTAAAATTTGTCGGGTTACGAGGTGCGGGCCCGTGGGTCGACTTTTGGGTCAATTTTTATAAATTAGTAAAGATTGAAATTTTATTATTCGGAATCATTCCTTATACGTGCTAAGTGTGTTTTGGAGTTGTTTTAGTTGATTTTGAGCCGTTCGGAGGTCTTTCCGCCCGAGAAGTTCACTTTGAGTATCCAGTTGTCATCTTTGAGGTAAGTATCTTGCCTAACCTTGTGGGGGGGAACTATCCCTAGGATTGAGTCTTCTTTTTTGATTGTGGTCCGTGTATGCAAGGTGAAGAGTGCGTACTTGGATTTATTTGCTAATAGATTTCCCTTTTAAGATTCGTAGGTCCTTATGCTACCTGTGAATGAGTTGTCATTGTTACATTTTGAATCATTGGTGATGAATTTCATCCCTTCCTGCTTAAATTGGAATTACTTGCTTTTGGATTCCTTTCGTTGGCTATTCGATCTTACTTGACTTAACTGAGTATTTCTACCTTCTTTATTAGTATGCTATATTTACTTCATAAACTGTCTAATTGACTAGAATTAGTACTACTTGCCCTATAATTGTTTAGCAGTAAATGGAATATCTTTACGTTAGTGTCAAGAATGCACGTGAGTCGTATATTGTGATTTAATATGATTTCCCTTAAGTGCTACTTAGGTTTAGTTAGATGATTTTCCATGTTGATGGTATTTCCTTGGTGTTGTCTATCACTGAGCATGGTTCAAGCAGAGTTTACTCTGTGAGGCTAATTGTCTAGGTGAGATTGGTTATAGTTGCTTCCCTTGCCGGGATGATTTGGTTTCTTTGGTTGTGAACTTGAATTTATAGAATCATTGCTACATTTGCCTTGTTTTCCCCTCGTATGCTTCTTCTCCTTGTGATTGGCATTCCTTTCAGTGGCTACTTCTTATGAGTGAGTTTTTACCATTCTTGTGGTTCAAGTCTTTGTATTGATCTGCTCATCGCACCTTGCATTTGTCTTTATTTCTTTTGTGCATGTTGTGCCATTGTATGTTGTTTCTGTCGCATTCTGGTTGTTTTTCCTCAGTGGCTGCATTGCATATTTAAATTGGGACTACTGACTGAGATCCGGGAGCTTTCCCCTTATACTCCATTGCATATTTAAATTAGGACTACGGACTGAGATCCGGGAGCTTTCCCCCTGTACTGCATTGCATATTTAAATTAGGACTACGGACTGAGATCCGGGAGCTTTCCCCCTGTACTGCATTGCATATTTAAATTAGGACTATATACTGAGATCCGGGAGCTTTCCCCCTATACTACATCGCATATTTAAATTGAGACTACGGACGAGATTCCGGGAGCTTTCCTCTTGTACTGCATTGCATGAAAAATTTGAGTTACGGACTGAGCTCCGGTGGTTTTATCATTGAGGAGATTTGGATCAAAAGATATACATACACACACACACACACACACACACACACACATATATATATATATATATATATATATATATATATATATATATCGAAATGTATAGCTAAAAAAAAACTATCTCCAGGAAAAGTTATGTCGGAAGGACTTCTATTTCGAAAGTATATTTGAAAAGTATTTGTCTTGCAGCAAAATGATATTTGAAAGAGCAGTATTTGGGAAAGTATATTTGAACACCCCGTATTTTGAAGGGACTATGCTTTAAAGATTCCTCTTTATAAAAATATATAAATATACATTCAGAAAAAATATGTTTCAAAGAAGAAATTTCTCTATTCCGAAATGATTATATCTTTAAAGCTTTCGAAATAAACTCATGATTTAAAGGTTTTCACTCGAAGTTTCGACCAACTTTATTGAGTTTATTGGCTAAGGACTGATGTGAATAAATTGATGTGGTGCTGAGTTTCTAGTGTTCTATTGGGTTGTGCTTCCCGACATTTGGCTTGCATTCCTCCATTCCCTTGCGTATTTCTATTATGTTGCCCGTTGATCGTAAATTGCTAAATTTTCTTCCGTATTATTCTATCATACCGTTGATTAGAGCGAAAACCCTCTAGATAGATATTATGTTTCGGTCATTCTTACATTTATACCTTTTTACTTATTAGACCAGTGGTGTCTTGACTAGTCCTCATCACTACTTCACCGAGGTTAGTCTTGATACTTACTGGACAACGTTGTGGTGTGCTCATACTACACTTCTGCGCATTTTTGTGTGCAGATCCACGTATCTATTGTTAGTAGTTGTGCGGGTTCATTGACGAGGAGACTCAAGGTAAACCTGTTGCTGCGTTCGCAGGCTTCGGAGTCACCTTCCTGTTTATGCCAGTTGTACTTACTATTTCTAGACAGTTGTACTTAGATTCGGTCGAAAGATTTCGTAGAGCTTATGACTTGTATTTACCGGGTTTTGGGGAAAATGTAAACTTAGTCAAGATTTCTATTATCGAGATTGCTAAAGTTCTTTTATTATTGTTATTGTGGTTAAATGTTAGGCTTACCTAGTCCCTAAGACTAGGTGCCATCACGGTACCCAATGGAGGAAAATTTGGGTCGTGACAAGTTGGTATCAGAGCTCTAGGTTCATAGGTTCTACGAGACATAAGCGAGTTTAGTAGAGTCTTGCGGATCGGTACGGAGACGTCTGTACTTATCTTCGAGAGGCTACAGAACTATTAGGACAATTTCACTTCCTTCATTCCTATCGTGCGAGTTCATTCTACCTTGAAGTTTGAAATCATCGTTCCATTCTCTCACCGATGGTGAGGACACGAACTGCGGTTCCTGATGATGTAACCCCGAAGTAAAATTTGCAAAGGTCAGAGACAAAGGCCGGCGAGGAGCACGTGCCGCAGTTTGGATGCCTACCAGAGCAGTAGTTGAGAAGCCGCAGTAGTTCTAGTGGGGGACAGGTACTGGGGGTGCCTGTTGCTACCCCGGACTTCAGTAGGCCTGGGCATAGTTTTGAGTGTAATTGGTACATTGACTCAGGCAGGGTTGACTCTAGTGCACCAATTGCTTCACGGATCAGGGGAGGAGTCCAAACTCCCACCGTCTACACCCCAGAGCATCGAGATCATATTGTTCAGGTTCCAGTTATTATGGCAACACGACATATGGTTTCAGTTCAGTCCGTGGTTAGGGTATCAACATCGGAGGAAGAATTCCTTGGACTTGAGAGGTACTGGAAGTACCACCCTTCTATCTTTTAGTGGATTGGAAGCATATGGTGCACAGGGTTTCCTGGGGGAGTGTCACTATATTCTTCGCATTTCGGGTGTCGTGGAGACGAGCAGAATTGTTTTGGTCACGTCTCAGGTTTGGAGTAGTGGGTTGATCAGCGGTGGCGTCATATGAGTTGGGGTAATCTGACCGAGTTAGCTTCACTAGCATGGATTCAGTTTTTGGAGATGTTTTGAGGGAGGTTGCACCTCGGTCCCTTTGAATGTTCGGCGCGCAGAGTTTGAGCAGTTGCGTCAGGGCGCCATGTCACTATTGGAGTATGTCGTTAGATTCAGTGAGTTGGCCAGATATACACCTCGTTTCGTTGCTTCACTTAGGAGATGAGTCTGTAGAGTCATTGAGAGATTCATACATGATATTCGGTTCAACGGGACTCGAGAGTTAGAGTAGGATGCCTCATTTCAACAGGTAGTAGGGGTCGCTCGCCAGTTAGGGAGCATGTGGGACCGAGAGCGAGAGGACAGACGAGGTCAGGAGAGAGAGAGTTCAGGGAGGCGAGGAGGCCTCATAGACCGGAGTAATCTACTGGTCCTTATTATGGCACCAAGGTACGTCATGGTAGAGAATTTTGGGTCAACCAGTTCAGTTTGCATTACCAGCTTCGCATGGGGGCTTTTCAGGTACTCATGGGTCTCAGAGGATTCGTATTGTCTGTTTTCCACAGCCACGTCGGCAGAGAGATTGTTTTCAGTGTGGAGATGTTAGCCACAGGGTGAGAGATTGTTCCAAGATTCAGGTAGGTATGTTATAGCAGGGTATTCAGGTGAGTAGAGGGCGCCCAAGAGGGGGAAGCCTGACCCGTTGATGTGTTGCATATAGTTGGCTAGATGTCGTTGTGTCAGATATCATCACCCAGGTATGCTTTGATGTGTTACAGAGGGGCACCAATTGTGTTTCACTATAGTTCTATTGGTCAGGACGAGTTTCCCTTATTTGTTGTTTCATTTATGAGTAAGTTTCATGTTTTGCACTCTATTTTTGTGTTTGCTCATGTTGAGAGATTTTATGAGTAGTAGCCCGTGTCTATCGTTGTTTTTATTCATCCTTGCTAGTGGTGAAACTGGAAGTGATTCCATGTTGTTCCTTCGTGGTAAACTTTATGTGATTCTCCTAAGTGTTTTGCTTACGAGTTGTGATTTGATACTCCATCGAGATGTGAGTTCAGTTAGCGTCATGATTTTATCAGCTGAGATGAATTAGTGGAGGAATTTCAATTGGTGTGATACATTTTTGGTATGTGATTCAGAGTTGAGGGTGAGGTCTTCGAGATAGTTGTGGTTCGATATATTTTGACCAAGCTGAGTACCGCTGTGGAAATCTTATCAGGATGGAATCCTTGTGATGTGTTCATATGCTTTGTTTCCTCCTTGTTATATTGCTTTTGGTAAGTCAGTATTGATAGAAAACTGTGCCTATGGGCCTTTGCTTGATAGATCCTTTATATGCTTCTATTTTCATATCCAGTCATTTCGTTATGCGTTTCCTTAGTTTAGTTTGCCAGATGTGTGCCCGGTGATGTTAGTTGTGGCTTGGTGATTCGGGTGTTTAATAATGAAGTCTTCGTGCTCATCGCATCATTTTCAGTATTATGGGGTTTGGAAACAGAGTTCTTCCATATGTGGGGCCAATTTCCAATGTTGAGTTGATTTTGGGCAGTTATTATGATCAAATGTGCTATTTGAGCCTATGTGTGATGAGCTATATTGTGTGGTCGTGCCTTATGGGTGTAGTCCTGAGTTGATGCAGCTGGTTGAGGCTAATGCCGTATATGGATTTAGAATCGGGTCTTTTGAGAAATGAGTAGAAGGTGAGTAAGTGAGGTATGAGGCTTATCGGTGGTGATGTGAAGGCTATATTGCATTTGATTGTTTCATCAGGCTTATGTGAGTTGGGGTAACGTGGGATCACCCACGAGTATGTGTTAGAAGTGTACGATCAGTGATTGGATGAGTTCAAGGTGAAACTTGGTACGTTCGAGGATGAACGTTTGTTTAAGAGGGGGAGAATATAACGACCCGACCGGTCGTTTAAGGAATTTAAGCTCCGTTCGGTGGCGTAAGGTCTTGGACAGCTTTACATTGTGTATATCGACCTGTGTGCATGGTTAGACCGGATAATTCAGAGTCGAATTGGAAGAAACAAATTCAGTTTTGGAAGCTTAAGTGATGAAAGTTGACCGGAGGTTTGACTTTGGTGCAAACGACCTCAGAATGAGTTTGGTTTAACGTCAATGGCTTCGTATGATGATTTTGGACTTAGGCGCGTGTCCGAAATTGGTTTTGGAAGTCCGTAGGGTGATTTGAGGTAATTTGGCGAAAGTTAGAATTTCGGCGTTTTCGGCCGATAGGTGAAATTTTGATATCGGGCTCGGAATGGAATTTCGAGAGTGGTTTCAGGTCCGTTGAGTTATTTGGGATTAGTCTGCAAAATTCGGGGTCGTTCTGGGTTGATTTGATAGGTTTCGGCACGAGTTTGGATATTTGAAGTTTTGAAAATTCATAAGTTTGATTTTTGGTGTGATTCGTTGTCTTAGTGTTGTTTTATGTGTTTTGAAACTTCAAGCGAGTCCGTGTTAGGTTATATGACTTGTGTGTGTGGTTGGATGGGATCCCGGGGGCCTCGGGTGTGTTTCGGATAGGTGTCGAGTCCATTTTTCCCTATTTTGAACAGCTGAAGTTTTGCCTTCTGGTTTCCTTCTATGCGATCGCATAGGATTAGTCGCGATCGCATAGAGTCTTTGAGCAGCCCAGATTTCCTTCAGTGCGATCGCAATGCACGTCCACGATCGCAGGAGTATATTTTCCTTCTCTTCGCGATTGCACTCTATGTTCCGCATTCGCATAGTAGAAACCAGGCCTTAGACACTGGCAACCCGTTACCCTACGCGTTCGCATAAACCCCTTCGCGGTCGCGGTTGTTAGCTCATTCCTTATACGCGATCGCATAAGCTATTCTGCGATCGCGTAGAACATTTTAGACAGCAGCCAAATTCATTCTCTGTGGTTGCATCTCACTGTCCGCGATCGCGATGCTTTAAAATACATGGGCGGAACAGTTTTAAACTCAAAAATCGGAGTTTCACCATTTTAAACATATTTTGACTTTTAGAACTCGGTTTTGGGCGATTCCTTGAGGGTTTTTCACACAATTAGAATGGGTAAGTGTTATTTAACTATAATTAATTATATTTCATGAATTAGTTCTTATTTTTATCATTTAATTTGTATTTTGGGTTGAGGGAATTGTGGGTTTTGAAAGAAAACTTCTAAGAGAAAATTTCATGATTTGAAAGACCAAATGACATCGGAATTTGATAAATTTAGTATGGGTGAACTCGTATCGGAATGGGTATTCGGAATTTGTAAAATTTATCGGGTTCCGAGGTGCGGTCCCGGGGGTCAATTTTTATAAATTAGTAAAGATTGAAACTTTATTATTCGGAATCTTCTTTGTTGATTGTGGTCCGTGTATGCGAGTTGACGAGTGCGTACTCGGATTTATTTGCTAATAGATTGCCCTTTTAGGATTCGTAGGTCCTTATGCTACCTGTGAATGAGTTGTCATTGTTACATTTTGAATCCCTGGTGATTAATTTCATCCCTTCCTGCTTAAATTGGAATTACTTGCTTTTGGATTCCTTTCGTTGGCTATTCGATCTTACTTGACTTAACTGATTATTTCCACCTTCTTTATTAGTATGCTATATTTACTTCATAAACTGTCTAATTGACTAGAATTAGTATTACTTGTCCTATAATTGTTTAGCAGTAATTGGAATATCTTTACGTTGGTGTCAAGCATGCCCGTGAGTCGTATATTGTGATTTATATGATTTTCCCTTAAGTGCTACTTAGGTTTAGTTAGATGATTTTCCATGTTGATGGTATTTCCTTGGTGTTGTCTATCACTGAGCATGGTTCAAGCTGAGTTTACTCTGTGAGGCTACTTGTCTAGGTGAGATTGGTTATAGCTGCTTTCCTTGCCGGGATGATTTGGTTTCTTTGGTTGTGAACTTGAATTTATAGAATCGTTGCTACATTTTCCTTGTTTTACCCTCGTATGCTGTTTCTCCTTGTGATTGGAATTCCTTTCAGTGGCTACTTCTTATGAGTGAGTTTTTACCATTCTTGTGGTTCAAGTATTTGTATTGATCTGCTCATCGCACCTTGCATTTGTCTTTGTTTCTTTTGCGCCTGTTGTGGCACTGTATGTTGTTTATGTCGCATTCTGGTTGTTTTTCCTCAGTGGCTGCATTGCATATTTAAATTGGGACTATGGACTGAGATCCGGGAGCTTTCCCCATGTACTGCATTACATATTTAAATTGGGACTACGGACTGAGATCCGGGAGCTTTCCCCTGTACAGCATCGCATATTTAAATTGTGACTACGGACGAGATTCCGGGAGCTTTCCCCTTGTACTGCATGGCATGACAAATTTGAGTTACGTACTGAGTTCCGGTGGTTTTATCATTGAGGAGATTTGGATCGTAAGATATATATATATATATATATATATATATATATATATATATATATATTGAAATGTATAGCTGAAAAGCAACTATCTCCAGGAAAAGTTATGTCTGAAGGACTTCTATTTCGAAAGTACATTTGAAAAGTATTTGTCTTGCAGCAAAATGATATTTGAAAGAGCAGTATTTGGGAAAGTATATTTGAACACGCCGTATTTTGAAGGGACTATGCTTTAAAGATTCCTCTTTATAAAAATATATAAATATACATTTAGAGAAAGTATGTTTCAAAGAAGAAATTTCTCTATTCTGAAATGATTATATCTTTAAAGCTTTCGAAATAAACTCACGATTTAAAGGTTTTCACTCAAAGGTTCGACCAACTTCATTGAGTTTATTGGCTAAGGACTGATGTGAATAAATTGATGCGATGCTGAGTTGCTAGTGTTCTATTGGGATGTGCTTTCCGACATTTGGCTTGCATTCTTTCCATTCCCTTGCGTATTTATATTATGTTGCCCGTTGATCGTAAATTGCTGAATTTTCTTTGGTATTATTCTATCGTACCGTTGATTATAGCGAAAAACATCTAGATAGATATTATGTTTCGGTCATTCTTACATTTATACCTTTTTACTTATTAGAACAGTGGTGTCTTGACTAGTCCTCGTCACTACTTCACCAAGGTTAGTCTTGATACTTACTGGACACCGTTGTGGTGTGCTCATACTACACTTCTGCGCATTTTTGTGTGCAGATCCAGGTATCTATTGTTAGTAGCTGTGCGGGTTCATTGACGAGGAGACTCAAGGTAAACCTGCTGCTGCGTTCGTAGGCTTCGGAGTCACCTTCCTGTTTATGCCAGTTGTACTTACTATTTCTAGACAGTGGTACTTAGATTCGGTAGAAAGATTTCGTAGATCTTATGACTTGTATTTACCGGGTTTTGGGGAAAATGTAAACTCGGTCAAGATTTCTATTATCGAGATTGTTAAAGTTCTTTTATTATTGTTATTGTGGTTAAATGTTAGGCTTACCTAGTCCCTAAGACTAGGTGCCACACGGTACCCAATGGAGGAAATTTTGGGTCGTGACATTACTACAAGTATTTAGCTCAAAGAAAATATATGACTGTTTTGAATTAAATGAAAACAGTAAGTAAATAAATGGGAGAAGACTCCAGGAATCTTTGGACATCAGCAGATCTACCTCGTGTCTCCGTACGAATAATCGGCTGCTACTCGAAATCAACTCTGGCCGTAACCTGGATTTGCACAAGAAGTACATAGTGCAGTATCAGTACAACTGACCCCATGTACTGGTAAGTGACGAGCCTAACCTCGACGAGGTAGTGACGAGGCTACGACGAGGCATTTATAATATAGCCTATATACCGTATTTATTAAAGCAAAAAGGAAATACTAAACTAAATGAAACAATAACTTGTAGTAATTAAATGAATAACTCAGCTATCTTTCCAAATTTGAGTTATAACGAATCCTTACGAGAATTTTCATATTACAATTTAAATAACGGTAAGAGTAGAATATGAAAACAATAAATAAGACAGTGAGTATTCTAGTTTTCATCAGATAACCAGTAACAACATGAATATTCTCCCTTATTACTCCTTGTAGCAGCATGCAACCCGATCCCACATGTCCACCCTTATTACTCATCAACATATATATATATATATATTCATTAGAAAACCATGCTTATAGGAATGTTTGTGCATTAGAAAATATGTTTATAGGTGCATCATATCATTTGTTCTAAACTTCCACTTTTTAAAGTTCTGCATACTCATGTCTGCCTAGAAATCCTGTCACTAGGTTGCTACTAATTTTGCCTAATAATCGTGTTCATTAGAAACCCTGCTTTACGACTTTTATTGCACTCGTCTAAATACTATGACTACATCTAGATCGTATAGAATCAGTTTCTTCAGTAGCAACTACGTCTATAAGAATAAGTTTAAAAGCAGTCCCAACACCTAGATATCACATTTATATATATATAAACAGTTCTGTAACGTTTGTACCTAGACAACATACATATAGGACATAATAAACAAACTGCTTGTTTAAAATCGTTTATTGGGTTATTAGGACTCTGATTAGCAACTAGACATCATATTTATAGGACATCTCAGATTCTCGCCTAGGCAAGCCTGTAGGATGACTAAAACCTTGCAAATTGTAAAATTGTGCTTTGTTTAATTATTGGTGAACTGCACAGATCCAGCAAGTCCTAAAATCAGTGGGCAAACTGATTAGGTCTCCACTGCCCCGCTTTAGTACAATGCTGCATATATTCTATTTTTCATGCTCACCTAGATATCCTGCTTAGGACTCTTAAAGTGTCTGAAATACTGTTGTTTGAGACGTGCAATTGACTGCTTATTTGTGGAGGTAAAAGTGAGCCTTTAATTGTTCCTTTATTTGAAAAGTCCTATTTGTTTTTTGTTTGTCGCTTAGATTTTCTCCTTTTAAGCACCTTTATGAGAGTCTAGATCCACCTTAACTAGAAGTCCTAAACACCTCCAGGACTGTAAGTATGGGACGAGTAATGCACACATAGAGTATGTTTAATTAGAATCGCTTATATAACCACTAAAGGGGAGGGTAATTGGGTAGTAAAGGATATGATGCCCTATGCGCTAATGCTACGTGTAACCCCTCTAGTTAAGGAAGGTTTACCGAGTATTGCACAGATGTGATCCTATAGGTTAATAAACCTAGGACCTCCTTTATTCTTGTTTTAATAATCCCTATGTGTTTAAACTACTTTACTTGCTTAATGACTAATTCACAAAATGAGTTTGGCCGGGACTCACCGTTGTGGACCTCGAGGGGTGCCTAATACCTTCCCCTCGAGGTAACTTCAAGACCTTACCCATTCTCTAGTAATGTAAACCGATTTCATGAGTTATTTGCATTAGGTTCCCTAACGCACCTTAAATCCGTTAGGTGGAGACTCTTCAACTTTCGTACCCCTTTCCCAAAAGGAAATGAGTTGTCCCAAAACATGTCGAAACCCGGACTCCGCGAGAGGAAAAAAGGGGCGCGACAATTAAAATTAAACATTACCAACCAACTTTTGTCGGTAACCTCAACAGTGCAGGTAGAATACAGACCATAGTTGGTCGGTAATGTTGAATTCTGGGAATTCAATGTTCATTAACCGACCAACTTTGGTCGGTAATTTGGAATAAAAAAATTTTAATTAAAAACCGACCAACTTTGGTCGATTTTATGGGTTTAATTTTGGCATAAAATGCCTGTTTTGGTAGGTACACCACCTGCCAGCATACAAATACACAACTAACAGTTGAATTATAACAACACAAGAACAATAACAACAACAAGAACACAACAACAACAACGGCACAACAACAACACAACAACCAAAACATTCAATAAATACTTTGAAACTAACAAATTAAATTTCAATTGAACATAAAAATCCAAAACCAAGTTAAAACTAATTACAACTAGTTAAAAACTAGTTCTATTTGTCTAGTTCAAAATATATAAAAGTCAAGGGGTGTTTTCTACAACATCATCATCATCGCCTGATGAACTTTCATTTACAAGACGGTATAGAGAACGGTCTTGTGGAGGAGGGGAAGAATGATCATGGGGAGGATGGGAGGAACAATCATGAGCAGGACGGGAGGAACGATCACGCGGAGGTCGACCCTCGTGTTCTTGTATATATACGACTATACCTATATATATATACACACATACACACTTTTCTCTGTAATACTTTATATATATATATATATATATATATCTTGTTATATTATATGTTAGTGTGTGTATATATAGCTTGTTAAAGTTTGACCATGTTGGGCCTATTAATTTAACTCATTTACTTAATACTAATAATCTTTCGTTTCTTTAATTTGTGGTCCATATATATATATATGTCAAAGATGTTTAGTATTAACTCTTCTATTTTCATTCATTCATCACTAATAATGCATGACATAGATTAATCGGTATAGGTCGAGACGTTTTGTTTTTACTATTAGTCGGTATAGGTCAAACGTTTTGTTCTTAATATTCAACATCGATGCATCTAAGTAAGTTATAAGTCAATGAATCAATTTACAAATAGATATATTTGATGATAAATTATATATACTATTTAGGATCTTCACAAGTCTATCCCTAAAAGAACCTGACCCTGTGGTCCTAGCACATGTGTTCTTATATATATATATATATATATATATACGACTATACCTCTATACACACACACACACATATATAGCTTGTTATAGTATATGTTAGTGTGTGTGTGTGTATATATATATATAACACGCTTCGTTATACTACTTTAACTACATATATAGCATATTATATATAGTATATGTTAGTGTATTCATTATTTGTATTACAAAAGTGTTAACGAATTAAATTTATATTATTTAGATAGTAAATATAAAAGTGATTCAAAAGTTTGACCAATGTTGACCTAATAACCGACCAACTTTGGTCGCTTATTTTCCAGAAAATAAAATATACCGACCAAAGTTGGTCAGTAAATGCTTCCCCTGCATTAACCGACCAATGTTTAAATTTTATAAAATATTTTAAATAATAAATTAAAATTAAAAAATTGGGTCCACATTACCGACCAAAGTTGTTCGGTAATCCAAATATTTCTTTGACTAAGTAAGTCTGACCAGCTCGGTCAGCTTGTTGACCAATTATCGACCAAATTTGGTCGGTATTTATTTATTTTTAAATGTAAAATATGTTTTTTCCAGTTTCCATCCAACCTGGACGGTTTTTGGTCGGTTTTTCTGACCGACCAATGTTGGTCGTAAAATTTTGGTCGGTTTTTAGCGGATTTCTAGTAATGCCGCTTGAACAACATTGTTGAGAATGAGGAGCAGCAGTCCCGAAGGGAGACCCTCGAGGAGGTTCATGCTTGGGGCTTTGATTTGCCGGCCGAGATCGAAAATGCTAAGAGGCCCGAGGCCGAGGCCCGAGGCCGAGGCCCGAGGCCGAGGCCAAGAAGTTGGCTTACCCGAGGACGAAGAAGAAGAAGATTTCGCGGGTTCCGGCAGATTCGGGGGTGGAGAAGACCCCGACTGTCCCGATGATGAGGCGGGATCCGGTGAGGACTAGGCCACTTAGATGCCTCACAGATGTTTTTGCTTTTCTACTTTTTTGTATTATCTTTCTTTTTTGTTGAGTCCGTTTGGCCATTGTAAAAATTTGTATCGGGGTTTTTTGGCCCTTGTAAAAAATCTTTATATATATATATATATATATAAAAGTGTTTTTTTTCCTTTAACAAATTCCAAGCTTTTTTTCCTTTTACGATTGCAAAGATATCGAACGCTTAGCACGTTACAACTAGGTCTTGTTCGGAGGTTCAAATAAGCCTTGTTCTCGATATTATTTCGCTTTAAAACTCATGCGGAGCTCAGTATGACCGAGAGATATCACCAAAGTACTTAGAATATTTTGGATTATAATTTGCCGAGGGTAGCCGTTTTGAACCGGTTTAGAAATCTTAAAGGCCTTATGTTTTGATTACGTTCTCAAGCGTCTTCGAACCATTCTAGGACGGTCGTAGCCTTTTTTGTTCGGGTGTTTCCCAATGGACTTGTTACCCTGAGTCATCTGGGCTTACCAAAGATGACGTCCCCGAATGATGATGGTTGTAGCCTTTAATGTTCGGACAGTGCCTAATAGGCTTAGTGCCTCAGGGCTTTGTTATTCCGAGTCGTTCAGTCTTATTTTGTACGACAGTCCCCAAGTGAGGCGGCCCTTGGGTTCATTGTTTTTAGGGGGGAAAATATAAGAAGAAAGATAAAAAATTTAAGGGTCAAGATATTTATCCGCAAGGTAGAAACTTCCTTTCATTTATGCGAGCAATATACAAGGTTACATATGTGTACAAGCTTTGTGTCAGGGCTCAGGCGGTTTATGTGGGAACGGTTCAATCGAATGTTTGGCCCTTACAGTGTATCCTATCGACGGAGCCTAGACTATTCGAGCGCAAAGTTTCTTCCCTTGCTAACATCATTATCCAAGAGTGATGACCCCTAGTGTTCGAGATCGATCATAGAGAAGCCTCAGATACTGTTGATGTAATCTTTGATACCGGTTCATGACGGTCTTTGATTCTAAGTCAGCACGATTCACTGTTGACTCGTTAAAAACCTTGCTGGAAAACTCATATGGGACAAAACAAATTCAAGGAAAAAGAGTGCAACGCGTGCTTTCAGGCCTAAAAATTGTATCGTTCCTTGTGGGTTACTTGCAAGTGTTACTTCAAAATATATAAAAGAAATGAATGGGGTTGTACCTTAGCATTAATATCATTTCAAGTAAGTTATATTCCAGTTGATCGGTAGTTGTTCGCCGTTGATTTCTCCGAGTTTGTAGGACCCTTTTCCGGTGATCTCGATAATTTGATATGGACCTTCCCAGTTCGGTCCTAGCTTCCCTTCGTTCGGGTTCCGGGTGTTTAGTGTAACCTTCCTTAATACCAATTCCTCAACACTGAAGTTTCGAAGGTTGGTTGTTCGATTGTAATACCTCTCGATCCGTTGTTTTTGGGAAGCCAATCGGATGAGGGTGACTTTGCGCCTTTCATCTAACAGTTCCAGGTTCATATTCATGGCCTCGTTGTTTGACTCTTCGATTGCATATCGGAACTTGAGACTCGGCTCTCCTACTTCGAACGGTATAAGAGCTTCGACACCATAAACCAGCGAGAACGGGGCGGCCTTGATATTGGACTTTGAGGTCGTACGGTACGCCCAAAGAAGCTCGGGCAAGATTTCATTCCACTTTCCTTTGGCGTCAGTCAGTCTCTTACTGAGGTTTTGGAGTATGGTTTTGTTCGCGGACTCCACTTGCCCGTTCCCACTAAGGTGATAAGGTGTAGAGAGTATCCTTTTGATCTTATGGTCTTTGTATTACTTGCTTACTTTGTTGCCGATTAACGGTTTTCCATTGTTGCATACGATCTTGGCCAGCATTCAGAAGCGACATATTATGTGGTCCTAGATGAAATCGATGACTTCCTTCAACCTGAATTTCTCAAACACCTGGGTTTCCACCCATTTAGAAAAATAGTCAGTCATAAAAAATATAAATTGAGCCTTACCGGGTACCCATGGAAGGGCGCCGACAATGTACATCCCCCATTTCATGAACGACCAGGGTGACAAGACTAAATGTAGCAGCTCCCCGGGTTGGTGGATCATCGGATCATGCCTCTACCATCCGTCGCATTTTCGTACAAATTCCTTCGCATCCTTTTCCATGTCGATCCACTAGTAGCCGACTCTAATTATTTTTCGAACTAACGATTCGGCGCCTGAATGATTTCTGCAAGTGCCTTCGTGGATTTCTCTCAGAACATACTTGGTGTCTCCTGGTCCTAGGTATATTGCGAGTGGACCATTGAACATTCTCCGGAATAGGGTGTCGTCCTCGGACAAGCTGAACTGGTTTGCCTTCGTGCGCAGAGCCCTCGATTCCTTGGGATCCAAAGGCAATTTTCCTGTCTTCAAATACTCTATATACTTATTTCTCCAGTCCCAAGCTAGGCTTGTTGAGTTTATCTCAACGTGATCTTCTTCTACTATTGACTCATGAGTTGTACGACCACTCCCGAGCTGAATTCATCGCCGTCTACCGATCCCAAGTTAGCAAGAGCATCGTCCTCACTATTTTGGTTTTAAGGTACGTGTTGTAAAGTCCACTCTTTGAATCGGTGTAACGTTACTTGGAGTTTATCCAGGTATCTTTGCATTTGTTCCTCTCTGACTTTGAACGTCCTATTAACTTGGTTCACTACAAGGAGGGAGTCACACTAGGCTTCGATCACTTTTTCCCCAAAGCTTTTGGCTTATTTGAGTCCTGCAATCATGGACTCGTACTCGGCCTCGTTGTTAGTTAATTTTACAGTTCTAATATATTGTCTAAATATATTACCTGTTAGTGGCTTTAATACAATACAAAGTCTAGACCTCTTTGCGTTCGAGGCACCGTCCGTAAAAAGGGTCCAGATTCCCGATGAAGTCCTCGAATTTAACAACAACTCTCTTTCGACCTCGAGTATAAGGGCCGGTGTAAAATCGGCCACAAAGTCCGCCACAATTTTAGATTTGATGGCGGTGCGGGGTCGATACTCAATATCATACCCGCTGATTTTGACGGCCTATTTGGCCAACCATCCTGAGAGCTCGGGCTTATGCCTTATGTTTCTCAACAGGTAAGTAGTTACAACACATATAGGGTGGCATTGAAAGTACGGTTTTATCTTTCTATAGGCACTTAGAAAAGCGAGCGTCAATTTCTCTAGGTGAGGATACTTGGTTTCAGCCCCTCCTAAAGTCTTGTTGACATAATAGATTAGAAATTGCGTACCTTCTTCTTCCCGGACCAACACTTCACTTACCGCGACTTCGGATACTGCCAAGTACAGGTACAATTGTTCGCCTGCTTTCGGAGTGTGAAGAAGAGCCAAACTTGAGAGGTACCGCTTGAGTTCCTCATAGGCTTGTTGGCACTCCGGAGTTCATGAGAAGGTATTTTTCCTTTTCAACAATGAGAAGAATCGATGGCTTTTGTCGGAGGATCTCGAAATGAATCGACCCAAAGTGGCTATGCGTCAGGTTAACCTCTGTACGGCCTTGACGTTGTCCACTATGGTAGTGTCTTCTATGGCCTTGGTTTTGTTAGGTTGATCTTGATCCCCCGGTTAGACACCATGAATCCGAGGAATTTCCCGGACCCGACTCCGAACACAGATTTTTTCGAGTTCAGCTTCATATTATACTTCTTCAATATGTTGAAGGTTTCCTGCAAATGATTCAAATGGTCCTCTGCTCGTAGGGACTTCACTAACATGTCATCAATGTAAACCTCCATTGAATTTCCTATTTTTTCTTTGAATATCCGATTTACTAGGTGTTGATAAGTGGCATTGACATTTTTTAGTCCGAATGGCATTACGCTATAACAGTAGAAATCATACTTAGTGATAAGGGCATTTTTTCCTGATCATCCGGGTCCATCCGAATTTGGTTGTATCTGGAATAGGGGTCGAGAAAACTGAGGATCTCGTGGTCGGCTGTCGCATCAATCATGCGATCGATGTTGGGCAGAGGGAAAGAGTCCTTGGTCATGACTTATTCAAATGTTTATAGTCCACACACATTCTTAATTTATTCCCCTTCTTGGGGACTACCACTACGTTTGCTAACCAATTCGGGTATTTAACCTCCCGAATGGACCCTATTTTAAGGAGTTTAGATACCCCGTATCTGATGAATGCATGCTTGATTCGGATTGAGGCCTCCTTTTATGTTTGACCGGACGAAAATTCGGGTCCAAACTCAGCTTGTGAGTGGTTATTTCTGACGGTATCCCTGTCATATCAAGGTGGTACAAAGCGAAACAATTTATGTTAGCGATAAGAAATTGAATGAGTTTTTTCCTGAGCTCGGGACATAACCCCGTGCCCAGGTATACCTTTCGGTCGGGCAAATGCTCGATCAATATGACTTGTTCCAGCTCCTCAACTGTTGATTTGGTAGCGTCGGAGTCATCAAGGACTATAAAGACCTGGGAACCCCGTAGTCGTCGTCTTCATCGGTCCCCTGCTTCTCCGGTAGCGTCGGGGTCGGCATTGGTAATTTATATTTGGCTTCTCCCTTGCTAACCCAACCTGGACCTTTTGCCATTGGTAGTGTGGATATCGAGATCACCTCTTCGACCGCGAACATTTCCTTTGCGGCTGGTTGTTCTCCGTAGATTGTTTTAATCCCTCCTAGTGTTGGGAATTTCAACACTTGGTGTAGAGTCGAGGGAGTTTCCCTCGTGTTGTGGATCCATGGCCTCCTGAACAGAGCGTTGTACCTCATATCTCATTTGATTACATAGAACTTGGATTCTTGGATGGTCCCAGCAACGTTCACCTGTAATGTTACCTCCCCCTTGGTAGTTTCACATGCCATGTTGAATCCGTTAAGAACTCGGACTGCAGGCACGATTTGATCTTGTACACCGATCTGCTCTACGACCCTCGATTTGATGATGTTGGATGAACTACTTGGATCAATTAAGACATTCTTAACTCGAGATTTATTTATGAGTATAAATATAACCAGTGCATCGTTGTGGGGATGTATGATCCCCTCCGCGTCCTTGTCATTGAAAGACAAGGTTCCTTCTGGTACGTAATCTTGAGTGTGTTTTTACCTCGTGATGGATAATTTGGTGCGCTTCAACATTGGCTACTTTCGTCATTGAAGATGTTCGTTGTTGAATAACCGGGCTACTTCCTCTCTCAACTGTCGGCAATCCTCTGTTCTATGGCCATGAGTGCCATGATATTTTCACATCTAGTTAGGATCCCTTTGGGCTGGATCGGATTGTAGAGGTCGAGGCCATTTGTGATTCATCTGATGGCATATACAATGGTGGCAACGTCGACTTTAAAGTTGTATTCTGATAACCTCGGCGCTTCCTTAGGCCCAATAGGCCTGTCGAAACCGTTCTTGCTCATGAGTCCCTGGTTGCTTTGACCTTGATCACTTCTCTTTTAACTTCTTACAAGGTTTCTCCTGGATCTGTTACCTTTACGGTCCCCATTGTATGGTCGACAACGATCCCTTCTTGATCTCAGTTCACGATCAATTTCTCTCTTGGCTCTATCGACTGCTCTGACGGGATAAACGGACCCCGAAAGGGCCCCAAGTTGATAATCTTCGACTCTGGTTTTTGATTGGTACCGGTTATGAAGGTCGGCCCTAGTAACAGCTATATACTCTATCAGGTTTTGTTTCAACTGATGTGAAGCCAACGAGCTTCGAACATTGAGTCCTTGGGTGAAGGCTTGGACAGCCCAATCGTCCGCAACCGGGGGCAGGTCCATTCGTTCCATTTGGAAACAGCACATGAATACCCTAAGCATCTCATTATCCCTTTGTTTTACTTTGAAAATGTTTGACTTTCTAGTTTCGACCTTGATAGCCCCGTTGTGTGCTTTTACGAAGGAATATGCAAGAGTAGAAAATGAGTCAATATAATTAGGAGGTAGTCTATGGTACCATATCATGGCTCCCTTGGACAGAGTTTCCCCGAACTCTTTCAGCAAGATAGACTCAATCTCACCATCCTCCAAATCGTTCCCTTTGATGGAACATGTGTAGGAAGTCACATGCTCATTTGGATCTATCGTTCCGTTGTACTTAGGAATCTCGGGCATGCAAAACTTCTTAGGAATCATCTTTGGAGCATGTCACGACCCCAAATCCTAACAGGCCGTGATGGCGCCTATCGTGGAACTAGGCTAGCCAACCATCACCTTACTACGCTTTTGTTCAATTTTAACAATTCACAATATAACAATAAGCAAGAAACCATAGAATCAAATAATATAATTAAGCCTTAACGTCCCAATAATAGTCTAACAAACCTCCCAAGAACTGGAGTCAATAGTCATGAGCATCCATGGAAATAAATCTAACTCTTCTAAAACTATAATATGTGTCTCTGAGTCAAATGCTAAAAACATAATAAGGGAGGGAAGTGGAGAAGCTGTGGACGCTGGACAGCTACCTCGAAATCCCGTAACAACTGCTAACGAACTGAGACACCTACTGCTCTGAACCGTCACCTGAATCTGTGCACAGAGGCACAGGGAGTCTTTATGAGTACGCCAACTCAGTAGTAATGAAAATAAATAACAGTCTGAGAAATATAAAGCACACAGTACAGATACACCAATTCACAAGACCAGTATACACCAAGTCATCATGTAGTATTCATCAAATAATAAGTTCGAAATCAGTTTCCAGAAATCCCTTGAAAACAAGTGCAATATCAGTATATCTCAATAAAATTCTCAGTAAAACCAGTTTGAAAACGAAGTAAATCATAGTTCGAAAACTTAGTAAAAATCTTCATAAAACTGCCCATCGGGCCATAATCATCTCTCGTAACATTTTCTTTCAGCATCAGCCCATCAGGCAACCTCACAATCACTCTGCCCATCTGGCAACCCCACAATCACTCTGCCCATCAGGCAACCTCACAATCACTCTGCCCATCAGGCAACCTCACAATCACTCTGCCCATCAGCCAACCTCACAATCACTCTGCCCATCAGGCATCCTCACAATCACTCTGCCCATTAGGCAACCTCACAATCACTCTGCCCATCAGTCATCCTCACCATCACTCATCATAAGCCTCGCGGGCATCACTCAATCGGTACCGGTGCTCACTGGGGGTGTGTTACGGACTCCGGAGGGGCTCCTACAGCCCAAGCGCTATAATAAGCCACAGCATGGCATAAATCACACACAATATAGGCCCGCAACCTCACTCATATCATATCATCCTCACAATATAGGCCAGCAACCTCACTCATATCATAACATCCTCACAATATAGGCCAGCAGCCTCACTCAGTCAGACACTCTCAATTTGCCCTTCAGGCCATAATATACCGGGTTCTCGACCCAAAAACAGTATTTCATTTTCAAGAAGTAGTATCAAAATACTCTGAGTGTCAAAACAATTTCACAGAAAAGACTGAGTGAAAAGTCATAACATATCAGTGAGGAACATAGTAAAAGCATCCCCCAAGGGGTAAACAGATCGGCACTAGGCCCCAAACATGGCTTACAGCCCAAATCATATCAAGATTTAAAATCCGTTTCGCAACTCAATAGTCGCCTAAATAGGAAATATGTTTCCAAAGTTTCCACCTTTTAATTTCAAAACCCGTGGAAGGGTGCATAGTCCGGAGTTTCATACCCTCAGGATAGGATTTAAAGACATTACTTACCTCAAAACTAGCCCGAAATTATTCCACTATGCGCTTGCCTCTCGAATCAACCTCCGAAGGCTCCAAATATACCAAGTTTAGATTTTTATCATCAATATGCGCTTAAGTAATAATTTCCAATTGAAAAATATCGAAATTCACTCAAAAATCCGAAATCGGGCAAAACCCGACCCCTGGGCCCGCATCCTGAAACTCAGAAATTTTTACAGAAAATTGTTATTCGGCTTCTCACGATTCCGTACATATAAAGAACACCAAAATCGGAGTTCGTTTGACCCCTCAATTCGACCCCTAAAGGTCTCATAATCTCAGGCCCCAAAATCCTATTTTTCTACTGTTTTTCATGAATTAAAGGCTGGTATTATGGTCTAAAATCACCCATAAACGAGTTTTAATAGTCTAATTACTTACCTCTGTGATACCCACTGATTTTCTCCTTCAAAAATCGCCCAAAAAGCATTCCTCCGCTCAACAATGGTGTAAAAGAGGGTTTAGGTCGCGGATGAAATATTTAAATACTGCCCAGTGATTTACTCTCTGCGATCGCGGTCAAAAACACGCGATCGCACAGTTCAAATTTTTCCCCTTCTCCGCGATTGCAGGTCCCCTCATGCGATCGAACAGTGTATTTTTTCAGACAGCCCCACGGCCCAAATTACCTTGTGCGATTGTACCCTCACCTACGCGATCGCACTGCTTTTTTTCCTTCTACTCTGGATCGCATCTCTACACCTGCGATCGCACAGAACATTTTTCACCTGCCCCAAATTAACTCTCCGCGATCGCATTACTTCCCCCTCAATCGCAGTGAAGGAAATTGATGTGCACAAAAACTAGAAAATCAACTATGTATTCAAGTCCAAATGAGTCCGTTAATCACCCGAAATCAATCCCGAGCCCCTCGGAACCCCAACCAACTATACCAACACGTCACATATGATCATTCAAACTTAGTCGAGCCTTCGAATCACCAAAAACAACTCAAAAACACTAAAATCTCATCGAATTCAAGCCTATGAACCTTCGAATTCCTAAATTTCACCAACGATGCCGAAACTATCCAAAACACATCCGATTGACCAGAAATTTTGCACACATATCCAAAATGACACTACGAACCTGTTCGAACTTCCGGAATTCCATTCCGGCCCCGATAGCCTATTTTCCACTGCCAACCGGAAATCGCAAAAAACTAACTTTTGCCAATTCAAGCCTAATTCTACACTGGACATCACAAAAATATTTCGAACACACTCCTAAGTCCCAAATCACCTAACGAAGCTATTCAAACCATAAAATTCGCATTTCGAGGTCGTTTCCCAATAAGTCAACTCTCAGTTGACTTCTCCAACTTTAAGGCTATTTTTAAAGACTGAGTGACCAATTTCTCATTATAACCATTCCGATTTCAAGCCTACCAACTCTAACACATCGATAACAGTATTTATAATACAAATTCTACAGAACGAACGACCGGGTCGTTACATTCTCCCCCACTTAAACACACGTTCGTCCTCGAACGTTTCTAGAGTTGTTCCAAACACCACCAAAATTGTTGTGTAACCTACCATGCACATATTTGGAGGTGATCCCACATTACTCTACCCCATATAGGTCTAATAACACAACATAACTGAAATTTCATTATCAAATCCTGACCCATAAACCTTAAAACCGAGTTTCCACTTCCGAAATAATTTACAAGTCCCAATCCCCACAACTATAAACTAAATAAGTCTGGGCACACTGTAACAAGTCGTATCCGTAACCCAAGATGAAATACCATGATCCACTGCATGACTCAAGCACTCGTGGCGATAACTCCTACTCACAATAGTTGCTTATAACAACCCAATACCGATAATTAACCTCTTATCAAGCAAAGCCTCATTCTAACCCTCTCATATACTGCCAATGATGAAAGGAACACGCAGGAACTAGTAACCATTCGTCCGATCAGCATCAATACCACTATACCATCCAGAGCCATAACTTGTGCAACTCGTGCACTCAATAGCAACATCCCAAAAGCTCAATTACAGAATAAAGAAGACTCACACGAGAGGACTATCCTGCCATTTCTCTTGCCATTACCACATCATGCTAAAAGCCTGATACACGATCGTGAAATCATATCACACAAATCTGACACCAAGGATCATACCTCTACTTAACTGAGCTGCAAGGCGTGATCCCATCCAACCACTGGACCAGTTTACACACTCCAAGCCACCTTTCTCAAAATCAATAACCATGCGAAATTCGACAACAATTACTCGAGGTGCATTGCCATAACCACGGGGGAAATCAGACGATACCATGCCACCCGAACCAGAAGGAACATAACCAACATGTCTCAATCCTGCAACACCCAATTACTCAAATCTTTCTATAAAGACTCGATAGAACTACACCCAATGCACATACATAACCAACAATCACAACTCCTCGAAACACCGAAAGGTAACTCATAGACCGCTCTGAAACACGAATAAGCTCAGTGACAATCAAGTGATACATCACTCAACAATGGCAATTTGGGGTCAACAATTTTGACTCGGTGTAGCACACACACCCATACTGGCCTACCAATAACTCTAAGTCATCTCTGGTCACCCACAATAGATAGATAACTCTCTGAAAGTTCACAATGACTGAGTCATGACATATTCTAACGCCTTACTAGCTTTGCTCGCATCCTCGTAGTTCACGACTACAAAAATAATTTGTTCATGAAAACTCCCAGTCTCAAAATCCATGGGGCGCACCAATTACCATATCTGATCCCAATTCCACCACTCAATATATAACACCCCTAATGCTTTATCATTCCGCGAGGGTACTCCTATAATTCTTCTATGCCACCAACAAACTTGAATATCGGCAGTCGGTCCAACAAGAGAGCGTCGTAACACCAATGATGCACCCTTACTCAAACACATTGCCTTAAGCAAATTGTCCTTTATGAATGTATACTCTCATCCAGCCACCCAATAGTAGTATTCTTTACCAAATCATCTGAAACTGCCAGTTCTGGCCTTCCTTCCAAACTGAACCGTGACCTCACATATGTCACTCTCCACTATACACAAAATATTGCATACGCCATGCATCCTATGATAAATATGAGAACTTCATGCTCCCTTCCTAGCCACCAACAACTACGTACCCAACTAGCCAAGAACTTTCCATTTATCCCATTTAGAAGCAAAATCACTATATATCACATGGCCCTCACGCCAGTAGAAAATATACATCTCTAACCGTGGTAGAGATCGTCAAGAACTCCCGAATCATATTTTTACAACACCAAACCGCCAGGACTGAATCCTTCTAACTCAACCAAGCTACGCATGCCATAAAATTCTAAGAAAATTGCTAAGAAATACCTGTAACAACTCAGTACCTCATAAACACCTAAAGAACTAACCAGGTACCTTATCATGCCGATCTGACCTACTACCAAGCTGTCTTATTTATCCAAGTTCCTCCTGACTTACCTTCGAATTGATACTTCTTATTGCCATAATACCGCAATTCTAAATCCCGACTCACCGCACGAAACCCAAGCATAAAAATATACCGTCTAAGGCTCATAAGCCGCTGAGTACTCCCTCAAATATCCCCCAAAAGCACCCCATTAGAAATACTTACCCTGAAGAGACTTCCTGCGAATTTAAAGTCATTACCTTCACTTTCCTGATACTGATGGATAGAATCAATGATAATGCAAATACACCACAAGCCTTGACACCTTCCCCGTAAATCTCAGTTCTAGCCCTTCTCACACCTTGAAGATCCTCGATCACTACATATAACCTTGAATCCGTCTGAACCATTCTCGAACGTCATTTACTCTATGCAATTTCAATTACACTAACCAAGTAAAAAAAACGACCTGACCCTGCTTGCAAACCACATACTAGGAAAGTAATCCACACCTTTGAAGCAACAAGCACACTCATACATTTCACACACTACACTTTCAAGTACAACTCAATCATTCAATAAATTCCCTTATCCGTAAAGTACATTACAACCTGTATCGAAGAAATTTTCATCACTCGAATCATTCCCAGACCCCACCTCTGTAGGTCATAATTGATTCACCAACATACCTCGAACTGAAACCAATACAACGCATAATCGAGTAATCAACTTATCATTAGCAGACTCCCCCACTTGGCTCAAAACCAAGGATCAAGACAAACAATAACTTACGATGCCCACACATTATCACCGCCACCATATTGTGGTGAGGTTCAGCTAATCCTCTATAAGCTTATATGACTCAAACCATCTAACGCTCAACTCAAATGCAAATCTCGCATCCACCATTGTGATGGTCATGCCAACTCCCACAAGTGATCTAAACTCAGATTACAACATACATCATTTACTGATAGAGAGAACTTACTACAGATAAACATAAGGGTCACACACCTCAAGACAACCCGCAAGAGATACCCCTACTTGCTTAATCTAAAAATGTTATCTCCATATACACTTCCGAAAATCATAGCTATCACGCAATCACTATACCTTCCTACATTAGAACACAACCACTGCCTGCCCCCAAGACATCCCATTAAGCGGTATAAGAACCTNTTTAGCGGTATAAGAACCTGAAGTTGATGTCAATACTAACACTAGAGCTGTGGTCAAGAAATCTTGAGCTTCGGGAAGCTCTACTCACACTCGTTTGACCACATGGATACCTTCACTGGACACCATGTGTCCCAAGACTGCTACTGAACTGAACCAAAAATTCACACTTGGAGAACTTCGCACAAAGCTTCTCCTCCCTATATCCTTGTNCTGAACCAAAAATTCACACTTGGAGAACTTCGCACAAAGTTTCTCCTCCCTATATCATTGTAATACCATCATCAAATGCCGAGTATGCTATCCTTGGCTACGAGAGTACGACAGAATGCCATCAATAAATACAATAACAAAGGAGTGCAATCACTGCCTGAATACACTGCTAATCAAATACATGAATGTTACTGGAGCATTAGTTAGCTCAAAAGACATCACAGGAACTCAGAACATAACAGGAAAACCCACTTCACTCCACAACTAAACTACACGGGAGGTCCTTCAATACTCATAACTCGAAGCCATATTCTAACTCAATACATAAGTCAAATAATCAATGGCTCTTGTCACATCTCCCGCCAATTCATTTTGGTCACAATCAAACAACCTGAATACATCTAACTATCCGATCACACTCACAATATAGTCATCTAGTCACAAGGTTCCATCGATAAGGGCACAAACGGACATATAAGTCCCCCAACACATGTGTTCACCCAAATGAGATCTCAACGCTCAAGCCCCAGACACAATCCGGCCTCAAGTCCTTCCGACTGGCCCATTATTAACATGTTAAAAAATCACAT